>JAPXFQ010001100.1:172500-340000 GCA_028564705.1 Apricaphanius iberus | reverse complement strand
GATCAGTTTGCCTTCTTCCTTCCAGAACAGCGTCTCATTTAGCTTCCACCTGTTCCTGTTTACTATCATTACGCTCTCTCTGCAAACAGGAAGAAAACCAACAGAAACTGTTTGTTTTGCTTCCTCCTCCTTAGATCTGCGGAGTTAATTAAGTCTGTGCTTCACTTTCTACCATCTGCTGCTTTAATGAACTCTGCTGGTGTTTCCACTAAACCACAGAGTAACCGTCAGCTCGGCTCCGTCTTTAATTACCAGGAACAAGAAGCAGCTTCATTATCCAGTGATTCTCTTCAACGTCCTGCTGCATTATTAACATGTTTTAACTCGTCTCTGTTCGTTTGGCTCTAATCACCGATCTCCTGTTAGCGCTCAGGTTTACGCTCCTCACACAGGGTCCAGACACCACGATGTTTTACTACAGAGATCCGTCCTGCTGGACTCCAGCGTGTTTCTATCTGCTCCTCCTAACCTGGAGCTTCTGTCCAACAAAATCCTGACCCTAACTATAACCAACCAGGTGGGGAATCATTGCCAGGAGATGAGAGACGTCCTGTCAGAAACTCAACCAGCCCGAAGCAGAAAGAACCAGAATCCTTCTGGTTTCACCAGCAGCTTCTGGACCGCGGCTCAGATTAGAAATCCTTTACAACAGCTCTAGATGTTTCTACTCTATCTTTAATCTCTAACGGCGGTTCAGATCACAGAAATATGCGTCCTTCAGAAAACTGTGACTAGAAGAAATCATGGCAACAAAGTTACACGTAATAGAATGAAATATTTAAATGGTAAAAGATTGATGTAAAATATAAACACATTTAAACAAAAACCTTAAGGGGGGGGGGGTATTATGTAAAATAAACTTTTCTACGTGTAACATCCTGATAAAACTTTATTTCCTCAATAAAAACATGCCTGAAGTTTTGCTGTGACTCATCCACTTATGTTTGAATATCTTTGAGTCCCTGCTGGTAGTTATTGTTGGAGCTGAAACGCCTGCTCCCACCTATCTCCTCCTTTCTCCACCCATCTCCTCCTCCTACCTGACGTAGCTTACTGTTTAGCCGAGCAGCTGCACCTGCAGCCCTCCCCCTCCCCTCACCACCCGTCTCCAGTAGAGTAGCAGCTGCTATAGTTAGCTTAGGCTAATTGTAAGGCTAAGAGTTTGGACTTCATCTTAGGAAACAATCTTGGACCAAAAAATATCTGTAATCTTTGCATAAATCTCTTCATAGAGGACTGATTTCTCACCAAAAGCCTTTTTGATAGTGGATTAATAAGCAGATTGGCCCAAAGACGAAGCTACTCCATCAGAACCTGTACAGGTAAGAACTGTGGATTACTAACTCTGACTTTAAAACATAGCTTCATATTTCTGTGTTTTTATGGGCCTGTGAATATTCTCATTCATCCAGGTCATGGTTATCTCAAGAAAATTTCAATCCAACGCAACTGGACTTGGTCATTTGTTTTTATGGTTTCAGTGCAAAACGTAGCTTCATTTCTCTCTACATTTGTGATTTCAATGCAAGCAATAGCTTCGTATTTCTGTTTTTATGGTTACAATGCAAAACATAGATTCATAGTGATTAATATTTATAAAAGGTTTCAAGGAGGATAAATAATACAAAGAAAACATGTCTTGTAAAAGCCTCTGAATTCTTTAAAAACTTTAAGTAGTTATTCAAATAATTCAAAAAGTAATTAGAAATGAAATAAATACTGTATTCAATTCAATTCAATTCAGTTTATTTATATAGCGCCATTTCACAACAGATGTCATCTCAAGGCACTTTACAAAAAGAGTTATTACAATACAATGTTAAGTGTAGAAATTACAGAACCACAGAAGATTGCGTCGTGGAATTCTCAGCAATCCCTCATACTGAGCAAGCATGCAGCGACAGTGGGAAGGAAAAACTCCCTTTTAACAGGAAGAAACCTCCGGCAGAACCAGGCTCAGCACAAGCGGTTATCTGCCGCGACCGTCTGTGGCTTGGAGAATACATAACAGAGACACAGAAAGAGCAATAGAACTGATGCAGAAGTTTGTTGCAGGACGTGGAGAATTTTCCGTCACTGCAATGCCATCTTAGTCAGGGTCGTCAAGCAGGGCTAATCCGGAGCACCTACTATAATAGAAAACAGGTTAGTGCTTGAATTGACAGCACATCATGCAGTTGGGGAGAAGTAGGAGAGAAAGTAGGAACAGACCCTAATAATGTCCTCCAACAGCCTAGCCTAAAGCAGCATAGCTACTAACATTAACCTGTCTCCTAGCTACTAGGAGACCTGGCTACCAACACTCTGTCTGAGTCCTCCTGACCCGTGGACGGTGTAGGGCCGGTAACGGCCCCCGTCATGCCGGGGTCTTCTCGGAGTCGGGTTGTTTGAGAATGCAGCTCAAAGTGGGTGGTAAACTCCATCTAAGGCTAAATACCGGCACGAGACCGATAGTCGACAACTATCTTAAGGAAAAATAGACAGAACTGAGAGGACAGAGTTGAAATGGGCGAGAAACGTTTAAGAGATAAACGGGTGGGGTCCGCACAGTCTGCCCGGGGGATTCAACCCGGCAGGTAATGGGCGGCCGCACTGTGCGGGAGGATCCCATTGAGGGACCCCTCTCCGGCGCTGGCTGGCCCCTGTGGGGCACATTTGTTCCGCGGCGGTAAGCCGCGACCGGCTCCGGATCTTTACCTGTATGTAAAAATTACTTTGAAGTGAACAATAATCTGGGGGAAAAAATAGTAAAAATTACTTGAACATTCATTACAAAGAAAGAAAAACAAAAATTGGATTAACTTTTTTTTTAAATAAACTTTATAATTTTTGACTGAATTATATGAGAAAATATAATTGATTTACATTATTCTCAGAATAAAATGAATCAATCTGATCAATTTAATTTACTGTGGAAAATAAAACGTGCATTTACAACGATAACGGTAACTGGCCGTATGAGTGACATGGAATGCCGGTTTATTCATATATATATAAACCAAAAGATTTTATCTCTTTGTAATGAATGTTCAAGTAACTTTTCCTAAATTTTTCCCACATTATTTTTCACTTCAATGTATTTTTTTTAAAGATATTTATTTCATTTCAAAAAACTTTTTCTGTTAAAATTAAACTGTTTTAATCATCAATTTGAGATTTTGTCCATAAATCCAATACATATTTACTGTCAACTTTTGGTTTAAATTTAATCATATTTTACATAAATCGTACTATTTTTACCGTAGATATTTCTGCAGCATGAAGGCATCCTGGTGTCGTTCCCCCCCGGACTCCGTGTCAGCAGCAGGTTTTCCATAAATCCAGCTGCAGACGGGAAACTCGTCCTGAGTGGATAATTCCCTGGAGAGAAACTCCACCGTGGGACGGACGTGGTTGCCATGGTTTCCACAGAAATGTCATTACGTTGATGTTATTCCCTGCTGCCAGGCAGCGCCGTGGGACGTGATGGAGAGGCGGTTCCTGAGTGAAACGTTTCAGACGGAAATCAACTCTCTGCTCCACAATTACTGGGAGGATTCAATCAGCTGGAATCTGCACACAGAAACTCATTTGTTCTTTCATCTTCTATCAGCGACGCGCCTCGACGAGATGAAAGTGGATCTCATGACCTGCAGCTTTGTGGAGAAAAGGGAGGAAGAAAAGAAATCAGACATTACCTCTGCAATCTGCAGGACTTTCATCGCTCTATCATGTTTGGTTTTTCTTCCTAAACTGATCGTCTCGTCTACCAGAGTTCCTGCTGAGCAGGAGTTGCTTCCCAAGTCTAACAAACGGTCCTTCTGCTCCAATTGTTCACATTCAGCTTGGTCCTTATTACTAGGGCTGCCACAAACGATTATGTTGATCATCGACTAATCACTAATTGTTTTTGCCGATTAGTCGACTAATTGGATCACACGTAAAATGCATATTATTGCAGGAGCAGCTGCTCTAATATTTGCGTGTTATCTGGAAGTGTTATGTAGAACCTAAAATAGTGATTTTTAAGGTGATAGCTCATTTAACATTTATACTATGAAAAAAACTAAACATTAGTGATACAGCAGACATGTTTCTATAATTGTATTGAAATGACTTTGTTGTAAAGTGCCCTGAGATTACATTTGTTGTGAATTGGTGCTATTTAAATAAAAGTGAATTGAATTGAAATATGACTTATGTTAAGGATAGTGAAATAACGATCACCACTGTTAATGTTGCATCCATAAAATAATAAACAGCCTCTGCATTCAGAAGCTTCATCCAAACTACAGAACGATCCTTCCTGCCCACATTTATCATCTAAAGTCAGAGGAAACTTTAGATTCTGACTAAATAAGGATTTTAATGCAATAATAAAGATAATAAGCATCAGTTTTTTTGTTGTCACACCTGCACCTTGATTTCCTGTAAGTAGCAGCAGCGCTAGCTACCTGTTCTGTCTATAAACGGATCAGAACCAGAACCTCTTAGCAGCAGCTCAGGCCGTAGAGGACGTAATATGAGAGAATCTGGATATTAACCTCTGAATGAACATGGATACCAAGGAGAGAAGGTAAAAAGCCGACATGTCAGGTAAAGAGGAGAAAATGGCTCTACTGTTGATGCTAACTGTTGGATAAAAAATAGTGGTTGACCTAGAAAGAATCACACAGAGGGGTCGGAGAGAAATTGCAATCAATTGAGCTCTGCAGAGGGAGATAAAATTACGTTTTTTGCAGAGGGAGACCAGGAGAAAAACTGTAAGGAAACAGTGTCTCTCTGCTCTCCTTCTCGTCTCAGATTCTCAGCTAGTCTCACAGCTCTCAGTCTCCTGATCTCTCCTGATCTCCTGATCTCTCATCCCCCTGCAGCCTCCCTTTATTTAGTCACAGTTCATTAACATATTAAAATACTAACCCTAACCCTTAAAAAGTACATTTGAACTATGTGATAAAGAAAAGCACCCTAAGAAAATAATAATAATACAACATTATTATTTTACCTAACATTTCCCTAACACTAACGTTAGCAGATAACTAGCTAACAGAGGCTACTGTCTGTGTTTGTCATCAGCCACAGCGGTTTTCCCTTTAAGAAGCTCAAACATCACTGCTGTACTGCTGTGGAAAGCTGCTTGTACTTTGGGAATTTTAGATTAAACATGCTTCTCTTTTTATTTAATAAAACTCTAGAACGTTAGAGCTACGCTGTCGGCTAACTGCTGCTAAAGCATTTAGCTGCAGCTGATCCTGATTGGTACAACTGATCATGTGTGTGAGGGCCAGAAAGGGACAGCGACCGTTTTAAGAGAAAAACAAAGCTTTAAAATAAACGATAGCGACGATTACTGAATTTTTTGACGACAATTTTACTTATCGACGCCGTGACGAATCGTGGCAGGCCTACTTATTACCAAATTAAAATTTTTAGATAATGGAATCCGGGAACATGACGGTTCCCACCGTAAAAAGGACTTCAGAAGTAAGACACCTGAATCCAGTTAGAGAATGGACCTCCAGCTGCACAACAACTTCCAGGAACCATCCATCCATCTGAGATCCATCTGGGAGCAGGTCCAGGAGGCACATCCAGACTTGCTTCCCCTAAAGAAAGATTCAGAACCAGCTGTTCCTTCCACAGAGTTCTGGGTGTCCATCTGGAGAACCTCCAGGATCCTCCTGAGCAGATGGACCATCTCAGCTGTTTAGGAAGAACAGCCGTGATATCTGGACCAAAGTACAGACCTCCTCACCACTAGGAGTGCTAATCCCTCCATCGTTGCTGGTGAGGCGACAGTAGCGATCTAAAAGACCCAACAGCCCAAAGCCGATCGTCCATCAGATGAACTCTACCCGGATTTAGACCGGACCGTTCAAAACTCTGCAGAACAAACCCACTGAATTACAGATGCTAGGGAGAGAGCCGGCAACACGCTGCAGCAAGCCACTGCTGCCCGAACGTAATAATCTTCACATAAAATGATTCATCTTATTAATAATTGCCCAAATGAATTATTCATAATGATTCATGGCCAGAACTCACCTGTTGTACCTAAGCAGCTGAACTCTGAGCTCCAACTGGAGCCAGGAGTGTCCAGGACCAGTTCTGTCCGTCCAGATCCAGGTCTCCCTTCTGGTCCAGATCCCAGGACCTGAGGGACGTCGGCTCCTTCTTCACCAACCACAGACCGACCAAGGTTATTATCGTTAACGAAAACGAACGAAATAACGAAAACTTCAAGTAAAAAACATCCATCCATCCATCATCTTCCGCTTATCCGGGGTCGGGTCGCGGGGGCAGTAGCCTAAGCAGAGAGGCCCAGACTTCCCTCTCCCCAGCCACTTGGGCCAGCTCTTTGGGAGGAATCCCGAGGCGTTCCCAGGCCAGCTGGGAGACATAATCCCTCCAGCGGGTCCTGGGTCTTCCCCTGGACGTGCCCAGAACACCTCACCAGGGAGGCGTCCAGGAGGCATCCTGACCAGATGCCCGAGCCACCTCAACTGGCTCTTCTCTATGTGGAGGAGCAGCGGCTCTTCTCTGAGCCCCCTCCGGATGACGGAGCTCCTCACCCTATCTCTAAGGGAGAGCCCAGCCACCCTACGGAGGAAACTCATTTCAGCCACCTGTATCCGCGATGTCGTTCTTTCGGTCACCACCCAGCGTTCGTGACCATAGATGAGGGTAGGAACGTAGATCGACACGTAAATTGAGAGCTTTGCCTTTCGGCTCAGCTCTCTCTTCACCACGACAGACCGGTACAGCGCCCGCATAACTGCAGACGCCTTACCAATCCGTCCATCGATCTCCCGCTCCATTTTTCCCTCATTCGTGAACAAGACCCCCAGACACTAAACTCCTCCACTTGAGGAAGGACCTCATCCCCGACCCAAAGAAGGCACTCTACCCTTGTCCGGCTCAAGACCATGGCCTCTGATTTGGAGGTGCTGATCCTCATCCCAGCCGCTCCACACTCGGCTGCGAACCACTCCAACGAGAGCTGTAGATCACGTTCAGATGAAGCCAACAAGACCACATCATCTGCAAAAAGCTGAGACCCGATCCTGAGTTCACCAAAACGGATCGCCTCAACACCTTGGCTGCGCCTAGAAATCCTGTCCATAAACGTTATGAACAGGACCGGTGACAAAGGGCAACCTTGGCGGAGTCCAGCTCTCACCGGAAATGAGTCCGACTTACTGCCGGCAATGCGAACCAGACTCTGACACCGTTCATATAGGGACCTAACAGCCCGTATCAAAGGGCCTGGTACCCCATACTCCCGGAGTACCCCCCACAGGACACCCCGAGGGACACGGTCGAACGCCTTCTCCAAGTCCACAAAGCACATGTAGACTGGTTGGGCGAACTCCCACGCACCCTCCAGGACCCTGCTGAGGGTGTAGAGCTGGTCCAGTGTTCCACGGCCAGGACGAAAACCGCATTGTTCCTCCTGAATCCGAGGTTCGACTATCCGTCGGACCCTCCTCTCCAGAACCCCCGAATAGACCTTACCAGGGAGGCTCAGAAGTGTGATCCCCCTGTAGTTGGAACACACTCTGTGGTCCCCCTTTTTAAAGAGGGGGACCACCACCCCGGTCTTTGAATCCAAGGGAACCCGATGTCCACGCAATATTGCAGAGCCGCGTCAACCAACACAGCCCTACAACATCCAGAGCCTAGAGGAACTCCGGCCGAATCTCATCCACACCCGGTGCCTTGCCACCAAGGAGCTTTTAAACAGCCTCGGTGACTTCAGCATCAGAGATTGGAGAGCCCGTACCAGAGTCCTCAGACTCTGCTTCCAAATAGGAAGGCGTGTCGGTGGGATTGATGAGGTCTTCGAAGTATTCCATCCACTGACCCAAAACATCTCGCGTTGAGGTCAGCAGCACACCGCCCCCACTGTAAACAAGTAAAAAACATGTTTAACTGAAATAAAAATAAAAGTTTAAAACAAAACGAACTGAAACTTTAATGAGTGTTCACAAAACTAACTAAAATGAACTCAATTTATTGAGAAAATGTTCTTAGTTTTCGTTTCATAAAGTATCTCATGAAGTTTACAAAGGATTATTGGTCTACGTTGCTGCCTGCCTACTGCGCGCTGTCACCGGAAACAGATGCTAGCATGTGTTGGTTGCACAAATCACTCTGATAAAAACAACAGAACAGGAAAGATAAAATCCCATCAACTCGCCCTCTTTCAGGGAAATAAGGCAAGGAAAGGCAACGCAATTTTATTTGTATAGAACTCTTTCAACACAGGGCAATTCAAGGTACTTTATATGATTAGAATACAAGTGAGCAGTTACAATAAGAAAATAATCAAGAAAATACAACAATGTAGGGACAAATGAGTGTGACAAAAACAAAAAAGTAAAAACAGTAACTCATAAGCGAGTCTAAATAAGTAAGTTTTAATTTTAGATGTAGAGGAGTTCAGTGTCTCTGCAGCTTTGCATTCTCCTGGTAGTTTGTTCCAGATATGAGGATCATATGAACTCAAAGCTGCTTCTCCATGTTTGGTTCTGGTTCTAGGGACGATCAGTAAACTAGAGCTGGAGGACCTGATTGATCTGGATGGTTTGTACCATGATAGCAGATCTCTAATGTACTTTGGTGCTAAACCATTCAGTGATTTATAAACTAATAAAAGTATTTAGAAGTCTATTCTCTGAGCTACAGGGAGCCAGAGGAAGGACTTTAGAACTGGGGTGATGTGTTCTGCTTTCCTGGTTCTAGTGAGAACACGAGCAGCAGCGTTCTGGATCAGCTGCAGCTGTCTGATTGATTTTTTAGGTAGACCTGTGAAGATACTGTTACAGTAATCATAAATGCATGGATAAGTTTTTCTAGGTCTCCTTGTGTCATCATTCCTTTAATCCTAGAAATGTTCCTCAGCTGATAGAAAGCTGACCTTGTTATTGCCTTTATGTGACCCTGGAGGTTCTGGTCTGAGTCCAATATTACACCTAGATTTCTGGCCTGGTTGCTAGTTTCTAGTTGGGCCTGTTTAAGATGATTACTGATATGTAGTGAATCTTTTTTGGGTCTTTTTTGTTTTTGTTCAGTTGGAGGAAATTATGGGACATCCAGCTGTTAGTTTGCTCAATGCGTTTATTGAGGATTTGGACGGGTTCAACATCACCTGGTGACATTGAGATATAAAGCTGAGTGTCATCAGCATAGTTGTGGTAGTTAACATTGTTGGTGGTTATAATCTGGCTTAGTGGGAGCATGTAGGTGCTTAATAGGAGAGGCCCTAGGATGGAGCCTTGGGGGACCCCACATGTGATTTCTGTGTTTTGTGATGAGAACTGGCTAATCAACACAAAGAATTTCCTGTTCTTAAGGTAGGATTTGAACCAGTTGAGTACTGTACCAGAGAGTCGGACCCAGCTCTCTAGACGTTCCAGTAATAAATGATGATTAACGGTGTCAAACGCCGCACTGAGGTCTAAACTTACCAGTACTGTGGTTTTACCCAATGGCTACTGGCTGCTCTGCTTTGTGACCGCATTCCATGGAGGCCGCCATTTCTCCTCCATTGCTGTAGTACCTCCATTTGGCCGCTAGGCCCCCATTGAAAAGCATTGGACTTTAGACACGTTAAAAACAACTTTAATGCCTGGTGCCCATTTTAAAAAAACTTTGTATGGCTACATATCCCTCCTGAGATAACGCTGGGCTCATTAAAAACATGATTACGACCGAACTACACGCCCCGCGAGGGCAGAGTCTACAGTGAAGATCCCGCCCCTATGCCCTTTTTAGGAACATGCTTCGTCAGAGCTGAGGAAGAGGAGTCTGTGAATCCGCCATGAATTCCCCCATGAAAGTCATTCTGGTAAACGTGTAGGAGTGAGGAGGCGCTGTCTGTTCTTTTTTATAGTCTATGGTTTTACCACGGTCATTATTTGTACGTGCTGTTTAGGTTCTTCTTCTTTAGTATTGGTTTGATTACTGCTGTTTTTAAGGCTTTGGGGAAAACACCTGATAGGAGGGATGAGTTAATTATTTGGATCCGATCTGCCCTGATGGCCGGGGGGGACCTTTTTAAGAAAATTTGTTGGTAAGATATCTAAGCAGCAAGTGGCAGAGCTTAGTTTGTCAATAATTTCACCAAAGCTTGTTTGATTTATTATTTGGAAATGAGTCATTTTCTCTGCATGGGTGTTAATTGGTCTCAATGTTGGTATTAGGGTTGGAACTGATGTACTGATTGATCTTCCGATGTTCAAGATCTTTTCAGTACAGAAGCAAATTCATTACAGGCCCTGGTGGAGTTTAGTTCAGCAGCTACTGTCACTAGAGGAGTAGTTAGTCTCTCCACTGTAGCAAATAATGTTCTAGCCATTATTGTTGTTTCTGTGAATAATCTCAGAAAAGAATGATTCCCTTGCACCCCTTGAGGTTACTTGATACTTGTTCAGTCTCTCTTTATATGTCTCGTGATAAACCTGGAATCGAGTTTTCTGCCATTTTCTCTCGGCGTGTCGGCACTCCCTTTTTTCATTACATACCAGTGGATTGTTTCTCCACGGAGACTTCTTTTTACTAGAGATGGTTTTAACCTTAAAGGTGCAATCTTATCCATCATGTCTGAGATTTTGGATAGAAAATCATCTGTCAGTTTGTTTACTGATTGTGTGTTGGTGGTGACAGAGTATTTCTGAAGTATCATTTATAACCTGATACATGTCTGGTTGCTATCTGCAATTGATCTCTTTCTCTCCTAACCTGAAGATCCTGCATCAGCCCCCTCACCCCCCCCCCCCCACTGCTGCAGCTGCTATCCTCACACCTCCTCCCTGATTCTGATCTTTCTATTTATAAGGAAATTCAAACAAATGTCTCTACTCAAAAGAACAACTTGAATTTTTCTTTGGGTATGCTTTTTGAAAAATGTAGGTCGGAAGTTGCAGAAATTTTAGATTTTCCTCTATAAATTATGAAAAACATTATTGATTTAGCAAATAATGCTTTAGTTCTTGAAAATATAAGTTTAATAGTTGTCATTACAGTAAATATGGATCTGATTGGTTATTGATTTGTTGAATTATTTTCATTCAGTCCTTAAACACAGTTTGGGGTTAATAAATATGGTTGTAAAAAGTGGAATCCAGAATACACTTCTTTGTTTTGGGAAAAAAAAGTTAAAAAAAAGTTAATTAAAAAACCAACAAAAAAACAAGTTAATGAAAGCGATTTAATGGTGCTCAACAGAAGTTTGTGACAGTGAAAAGAAAAACGGTGGAGATGACAGAGGCATAGAAGTTATATAAAATATTAAAAATGAATAAGCTGATAAGTAACCAACTTGCCATATTGAAAAAAAAGTTTTGAATATTTGTGTGTTTCGTGTAAAAGTTCACATCCCGGTGGATCATGGAGGCAGAGGGTTGTGGTTCCCAGCATCCACTGGCTGTAGGTCCAAACCAGCAGAGCAGGTTGGAACGCGGCACTGATGGACACCAACGTCTCTGAGTCTTCAGTCAATCATCCGGAGTCTCTGCCTGGCTAATTATGCTCACTAACAAGCTCAGAGATTTTCAAAGATGAACTATGTTTAATTCATGGAGGTCTGCAGAGTCCCCCGCTGCCTCGTCAGCCAATCATTGGGCTGGGATAAGAGTGGGCGGGGCTCTGGGAACAAACGTGACGAGAATGAGAGTGAAGACAGATGAGACGGAAGCAAAGTTAAAGAGTCAGACTGAAGTCTCATCGGCCTCCATGAGGATTTAACGTGTTTCCTTCCTGCAGCTGAGAGTCAGACGCCCGGAACAGAACAAAATAAAGTAGAATAGAACTAAATAGGATAAAAATACTATAAAGTAGATCCAAAAATGAATAGAATAAAATAGAACAGAACAAAAAGAAAAAATAGAAAAATAGTATAGAGAAGTATAAGATAAGAAAACAGAACAGAAAAGAATAGAACAGATTAAAAACAGAGCAGAATATATAAAAAAATAATAGCAGAAAACAAAGAGCAGAATAGAATAGAATAGAACAAAAAAGGAAAGAATAGAACGTTCCCATTGCAGCCGCAGCATTAGCTAGAAAAGGTTAAAAAGTAGTTTTTATCTTTTCTCACAGTAAGAAGGTCCTCGGTTTGAATCCCTACAGTGTAGGTTTTATGAAGCTGATAAAGCATTTGATGAAGAATGTGACTGTATTGATGGATCCTAGTCATTACGGCTCTGACTATTTCCCAAAAAACATATTCAAAGTTAGTTTGTTTATTAATATTAAAATGAGGATGTATTTGAATATTTATTAAATATATTTTGACCCTTAAATGTCTTCAGTAAGACTATATTAGATATTGGTATCTAGATGTTCTGTCCACCAGAGGGCAGTGTATGAGTACATGTTAATAGATTACGTTCACGCAGCCGATGAACGCTACGCTATTCCCACAATGCAGCGGAAGCCCCAAAATCGTAGAAGAAGAGTGACCTCGGCTACCAAGGAACTGTCAGTCATTGACACCGCCGCAATTTTGTCATATAAATGTAAAAGTTTAGCGATGTTACTTATTAGTTCTGACAACTGATTAAACGTTTAAGCTGATAAGTTCATGTTTAACGGGAACACAGGCGACGTAACGTGGAGCAGTACGTCTGATTTCATGCCTACTACTCCAAACTGATTGGAAAACAACGTTTACAAGGAAACATAAATACACATTCGAATAATAAGAGATCCCTAAAATTTGTTTGAATATCTTAATTTTCGAAACAATCGAATTCATATTCGAATAACGAAGTTCGGAGCCAAAGCCCCACTAGTCATCATGTTGTCGAATCTGTGGGGGAGGGATGGGAACGGGGATTATATGGGGTCATTTTTAATCTGTAAAACACTTTTAGTTGCAATGTTTCTATATAAAGCACTTTATAAATAAAGTTTGATTGACAGTGAGACAGCGACTATTTGACCTGGACAAAACAGAATCTAACCTATATCCCACTGTCAATCAATCAAGCTTTATTTATAAAGTGCTTTTTTACACAAACATTGTAAGTCAAAAAGCTTCAGAAGCTGATTGGCTGCTGTCCTTCTGTAGGAAGCTGATTGGCTGCTGGGCCCCAGGTATTGCATCTGTGTCTTCTGGAGCTGAATAAACTCACTCTGGGATCCCTGAGTTCACATCTGTTCTGGGTCACTTGGAGCTCTAGGAGCGTTTAATGAGCTTCACCGGGAGGAAAACTGTTCGAGGAGCTGCGTCTGAAGACGAAATGGGAAATAAGAAGCTGCCTGTTTAGAAAAGGTCACCTCCCCTCTGCGAAGACAACGGGAGAGAAATAAAACTCTGAAGTTTATTACTTAAAGAAAGGGGTCTCTGTGGAATCAGGCGGTGGAGCTTTAAAGCAGTGCAGAAATATCTGAGCGTGTTTTAAGTTTGCCTGCTGGCAACAGAGGCTGGTGATGAAGACGTGAGGGTAGCGGTGCATCTTCAGCTCATCTGGAGAACGTCTGAGAAACTCTGCGAGTTCAGCTTTTCATTCTGCTTCTGACCTTTAAAACCGCAGTTTATTGTTATCAGTTTTTATTTAGTGGAAGGCTTAGGAGAAACAGGAGGAGGAAACCGACCTTCGTCCTGTTCGTATTTGACAGTGAAAAACTAAAAAAAAACCTAATCTGATATAAAAACTGACAACCAGAAGGTTACTAAACTTTATTTATCCCCAAGGGGAAATTATCAGTACAAGTACAACTGAGCACCAAAACATTTAGGAAAAGACAAACAGACCCGTATTTTAAAATAAGGTAAAATGCACTGAATAAAATTATAAATACCTATGAATGAATAAAATATCAACAGTAATAGTATTAATAATGGGGTCTTATTCAACAGAGTTAAAAAGCAAAGTGGCTTTGGGAACAAATGTGGCTCTCCTTATAAGAAAAAACATAAATAAGTTCTACAGATAGGGAGGAATAAGGGGGAAACCACAGGTAAAAGGTCACACAGGTTAATCGGCCGCTGCTGACAGAACTTTGTGGACGTCATCGGGGTGGAACCATCAAGGCGAACTGTGGAGTTTCCTGAGGTCCTGAAACCAGGTCGGACCGACAGGAAGCTGGTCACAGGGTGGAAAAAACTAAAATAGGACAAAAGAGAGAGAAACCACAGAAAGGCTGCATCCGAAACCACTAAATTGGTAAGAGGTCTTACGCAAAGCCCGATGTGCGTCAGCGTCCGCCATGATAAGATGCGTCCGAATTGGGCTTCCAGTTAGGAAGGAGTTAGGGGACGTAGCCTGTATGCTAACTATCATAGCCACTTTAGCATAGGGACTTCTTGTGCTAACTAAATGGCGATTAGGAGCTATGTGCCATCCCACAATCCCTTGCGCCACAAGACGGCATCAAAACAAGTCACCCAGCCCACATCACGTAAAATAACGAAAATTGCCGAAAGGAAAAAGATGCGCGCATGTGAGTACAACAACGGCTGCATCCAAAACCACTGAATGTTAGCCTCTAAGCACTAACACTAGCAACTAATCCTTAACCTTTCATGGGGTCAACAGTGAGAACATTAAGGCTAGTAGTCTAGGGAGCCATTCGCGAATGTGCCCATTTCGAACACCCTTTCTACCCGACGTCATTGCGAGACGTAAACGCACATGAATGACGCATATCAAAATAAACCTTCGGAAGAGGTTGTTGTACTCTTTTTTTACAGTCTATGACTCACATGCGCGCGTCTTTTCCCTTTAAAAAAAAAAAAGCGTCTTTTTCCTTTCGGCCATTTTCGTTATTTTACATGAGGTGGGCCGGGCGACTTGTATTGATGGTGTCTTGTGGTGCAAGGGATTGTGGGATGGCACATAGCTCCTAATCGCCAGTTAGTTAGCATCAGAGGTCCTTATGCTAAATTGGCTATTATAGTTAGCATACAGGACACTTTCCCTTACTCCATCCTAACTGGAAGCCCAATTTGGATGCATCTTATCATGGCGGACGCTGACGCACATCCGGTTTGGCGTAAGACCTCTTACCAATTTAGTGGTTTTGGATGCAGCCAACCTCTTCCGAGGTTTATTTTGATTTGAATTACACAAAACAAATTCACCCGGGAAACAGGAAAAACATGTTCATTACTTTATTAACGCAGTCTCTGATGGAAGATCCTCCAATTCTTGAAGCTTGCTGGACCTAAATGTGAAGACTAATGAAATAATTCTTTACATTAATTACAATCTCAAAGTGCTACTAAGAATTTAATGAAAAATAATCTATATAAAATTCTAATTCAGATTATTTACTTTCTGAATGAAACTCTGAAAAGGCGACGTGAATAAATTACAGTAATAACTTTGACTGTATCCCGTTTTGTCTCTGACAAAAAGTACCTGAAGTTCCCCTGAAAGTCGCTAACTGTCAAGGAAAGATGACGAGGAAAAAAAAACTGGTATCTGACCCCTCATCTTAATCACACCATAAGGAATCTTGGGGTGTTATTTGATGGCAGTCTCACATTTGATGAACAGGTAAACTCCGTAGTTAGAGCAAGCTTTTTCCAGCTCCGCCTTATGTCAAAGGTAAAACCGTTTCTGTGTCGCAGCGATCTGGAGAAGGCTGTTCATGGCTTCATTAGTTCTAGACTGGATTACTGTAACGCTGTACTAAAACGCCACTAAATCGCCTAAAACTTGTCCAAAACGCCGCAGCTCAGCATGACCACATTACTCCTGTACTGTATTCCCTCAATTGGCTGAATACAGAGTTCACTTTAAACTTTTAACATTTGTTTTTTCTGCGTTATACGGTCTCGCTCCATCTTATCTTTGTGAGATTTTAATTTTGTATCTACCCAGCAGGTCTTTGCGCTCCGCCGCACATTACCTTCTGATTGTCCCTCGAGTGCGCTGTAAACCCTGGGCCGATCACTGCTTTGGGGTCGCTGTGGAACGCTTTACCTGAGAATCTTCGCAGAATCACTAAAAACGTATCTTTTCCGTGTAGCATTTGGCACTTAAAGGCTTTTTATCCCTCACTCTTAATATTTATCATTGATTGATATAATATTAGTATTGTTTTATTCTGTCTGCCTTATTTATATATTCTCTATTTGCTTGTTTTTTTTAGCTTATTAAATTTGTTGTATTTTATGTTTTATTTCTCTTAACACTTTGAAGCACTTTGGTTCAGCTGATGGGTGTTGGTAAAGTGCTATACAAATAAAGATTGATTGATTGAGTGATGTGGCTTTCAAAGACAAGTTTGTATAATGAGGAAAACAGGGTATAACAGAAAGGAGAACATCATTGTATCTAGATTCGTATTAAATAAAGTAGGTGTGATGTAGAAATTTATTATTATGATTTATTTTTGTCCTTTATTCAGTTAAGTTTTGATTTTTGTTTTGTTCTTTAGATTTTCATACTTAGTTAAGAATGAAAAAGGGGGATGATAGATTTTTAGATTTCTAGGTTTTTAATTTCTTGACTTATGAACATGTTTAATCATTAGAATCCTTTTTGAATATAATATTTTTTGTTGTTGCTTGTTTTATATTATGGTTTGTTTGTTATGGTTGATTACTACTGATTTTGTTCTTTTTGTATAACCTCTTAAAGGGTCACTGTGGCGCTGAGCAACGAGTGACTGATCTTGATTTTGAGGTTCATGCTGTGGATGCCTGACTCATTTAAGGGAAGAGTACATGTTTCAATTTATATTTATAATTTGTGTGTGTGTGTGTGTGTGTGCTGGATTGATACTGCCTAACATTGTGCCCTTCTTCTTTGTTTTTTTCAGTTACGTTTATGCATCCTCAAACTTTTTGCCTGCCGAGTCGTGAAAAGAAACAACAAATGACCCTAGGATGGATGTTTCTAATCACCAGCAGGTTTTTTTGTTTGAGATGTTGTTTCGAAGTTCAGATAATGTCATTAAGATGGATGCTTAGATTAGATAATTTTGTTAGATATGATTCAATGTGACATGTAATAATTGAAATTATTTGAACCACTTTTATTGTCTTTCTTTTTGAATGCTGCCCGTCTCTTAGGTTAGTTATTGTTGATTGTTGAGTTTCCTTTGTATTTTGATTTATCTTAGATAAATCAATATTAGATATATTAGATAAAAGGGGAGGAGACTGTGATGGAGAAATGTATTATTATGATTCATCTGTTAGTATTATTAACACTGTGAGCAGATGGTGTGAAAAACAGAAGATGCAGATGGGCCAGAAAGCAGGTGTTGAGTTCACATGGGAACCCAGGTTACAGAAAACCATACTGCCTGAGATTATTGTTTCTTCTTGTACACTTAGTTTTGAGAGTTTCTCTTATTGTGTTATGATTTAACCCAAGCTATTGCCATTGCCAAGGTTCACTCATTACCAGCTAAAGAGCCAGATGCATTCATCTTGAGAAACTCCCACCCTGAGAGAAGAGTTTTGTCTTCAGAAAAGATTGATGCGAGGTTGCTGATCTTAATAAATACTTATTTTCATTTGAGCTGGGACGAGGCAGTATTCAGCATTCACCGTGATCTGTACTGTTCTTCTTTATGAACAATTCAACTTTTATTAAAACCTCCAAACGCTTAAAGGAATCTCTCTCATTTTTATTAAGAGTTTATAATACGACTACAGTAGGGTTAAATAAAACCATATTTAAATGGGGAAAACATGCTTTACTGGAAACTGTGGAAAATGTTATATTATTATGAGAGAAGGGACGTGGTTCAAAAATATCAAATTATAACTGGACATCCATTACCTCTTAAGCAAAATTTTCTTTGTTAGAATAAAAGTAAGGCGCATTTAGTGTGCAACAAAAATTGTTTGCCGACAGTTATTGAACTGACCATAAATTTAGAAGGTTTCTTGAAGGCACCACAGGTGCAAATGCAGCGTACAGACAATTTACTCTTTTTCCCCCTTCGTAAGAAAAAGTTTGAAATATGAAGGTAAAGAATGATGTTTGTGTGGCTTAAAAAAAGAATAATAGTATTATTTTCATGCACATTCCCTTTTTTTTAAATTCATGTTGAAGAAACAACTTCTTTAGTGAGATCAGCTCCATCTCTGTACTACGCTGGGTGAAATGAACCGAGAGGATTATGACGTGTGATCATACTGTCTCATTCCTCTGCTGAAAGACGGTTCAGAACAGAGCAAATCAGGTCTCTAATCTGCAGGGAATAACAGCGACAAAGCGTCACAGAAAGTAGCTCAGGAGGGTCAGAAATGTTGCCAGATTTGTTCCTAGGCGCTTTTTGAAGAAAAAAATGTTGTCAAGGGGGTCTGGAAAGTAGTTAGAAACAGCGACAAAGTCAGCAACACTGCCGATTTTCAAGCTAACGTTTAGCCTACTAGCGTTAGCTAACGTTAGCCAAACTCGGTAGTTGACAGTGTGGGCATAATTTATTTTGGTTCAATCATGTCAAAAAGTAAAACTTAAGCACGTTAATCTAATAATAAAAAATATGCGTACCCAACAGTATATATCGATATAACTCTTTTCCTCCTCTCTTCGTTGTTGTTCTAGTGCTAAAGTTCTGTGGGGAGAATGCGTTAGCATCTCATGAGATAGTCTATCCTATCACAGGATTATATAATATCGCGATCCTTTACATAACCCCTATGACTTTTTTTATTCTTATTGAAAGCTTATTGAAATAATGACTAAAATGCAGTGGCTTTTTACTTTGTAATTATAATTATTTAAACAAGAAAAAGCAAATATATATATTGAATACAAATGGTGTATTTTGTACAGATAATTCCTGGGTTTTTTGCTTCCCTACGTGTAAAAAACATCAGTGGACGTCCGGTCACTACATTGATAAAGACATGCAAAGGATGTCAGCGGACGTCTTCACAACCTCCTAAAAACTTGACGAATTAAATTACTTATCACAGTATTAACCACGAAAGGATTACGCACAGCTTTACTGTGATTTCATTGAGGGTCATGATGGACTACAAATACACGTTTAAGGTCGTCACCTAGTGGACGTCCACTTCCAACTGATTTACAACATGTTGAACTAGACGTAGCGAAAAGTCAAAATTACACATGTAACCCCAGATAACTTTAGACACGTACAAATGTATCTGAATGCATTTTTAGCTAAATGTTCTGCTAAATCTGTTTACTGATTTAAGCCGTCCTACCGCCCCCATTTTTGGCCGGGGACACGACGTTGCTGTCGGACAAATGTTTGCTGGGACCCGAGTCTGGAATGGATGGTAAACCGTCTGTAGTGGGTGAGAGGGGAATTACGATATCATATATACAAACAGTAGTTCCTCGTTTGTTGCAAAGGTTACGTTCTAAAAATAACCATCATCAGGCGAAATCCACAAAGAAGTCATCTTTATTTTTTACACTTAATATACCGGTATATGTTTTAAGGCTGTAAAGCTCCTCACCACACTTTATATACTTTTCTCAGACATACATGGACATTTACTAGTTTAAATACTATCAAACTTAAAACCTTTGTGGATTTTCAAACGTAAAAGTATTAAGATGCCACTGTTTCTTCTTCTTTTTCCGCTGAAAGTCTCAGTTTCTTGGTGATGAACATAGTTATGTTGTTTTTGCACTTTTCTTCTGTTCGAAAAGATTCTTATAACCAGACATAAAAAACAAAAAGGTAAGCACAGGAGACGCAACACGGAGGAGAAGGAAAATTGTTTAAAATGTGCGTTAGTACTCTGTAAAGAAAGCATGGAAAATTATACTATAAAAAAATCATTGAAACAGCGAGGCTGCAAAAGGTTATAATTTGGGAACAGTGTGTGTTTATAAATATATATCAAAATAAGTTTTAAATAATGTAAAATCTGTCAAAGTTAAGCAACTAATATGGCCGCCATCTGATGATGTTTTAATATCCAAATTATGGTGAATCTGCTCCCATCAAAAACTTTGGGTTTTACTGACGATTTTTCTCATGTACAGTATATCAAATAATCATATTTATTAAAGCGACAAACTTTTGAACAACTGATTAAAATGTAATATTTTATCGAAAAAACTCTCAGAGAACTTTGATTTGTTCTAATCTGGGACGATCTTCAGAAAAAAGAGAAATATGGACCAGGAGGACAGGAGAGACATCGTCTCCACGAGGAGAGACGTCCTCCTGTCAGCAGCTGCTTCTTCACGCTCAGCTGGGTTTTTATTTCACGTCAGATTTTACCCACAACAAGAAAGAGCTTCTAGAAGAAGCAGCTGAAAATAATTTATTTCTGAACCGAGTTTCTGCTTTTTATTCAGCAGCTGCAGTTTCATCATGAGTCCCCGAGCTGCTTGATGCAATCAGACTCTGCTACTGTCAGTAACGAGCCAAACGGGTCGTCGGCACCAGTCGCTGCTGGGGGAACATTTCAGATCAAACGCTCTAAAAATGGACTCACCTGTTCACAGTTTTAGTCGCTCCGTCACACCGAGAGCAGAGCAGAGCGAGAACTCGTCTCTGAAGCTCTGAAGCTGAGAGGATCAGATGAAAACGGTGAATTAAGCCTCCTGTCCTCCCAGCTCCTCACCGCTCATAAGCTGCTGGTCTTCAGCGTAACCTCAGGGGATTCTGCCCCAAACTGGAGTCCAGAGGAGAAAACTCTGACTCATCGATACTTTACTGGGTTTACAGGAAGAAATAACAACCTAAAGTATAAAAGTTTTCTCTGAATGTGGAGATTCAACACGAATGAGACAGAAAAGTTTCCTGTGATGAAGTGAAGAGATGTTATGACACAAATGAACAAATAAAAAGTTTTCCTTTTTTTGGGATCAGAGATTAAAGTCTTACCTCAGAACAAACATCTCGGCTCATCGATGATCCTAATGAATCTGCAGGATTGTGTCCGTGAAACCAGATTAATCCTCTGAAACCTCCAGACAAGTTTCCTTCCAACCAGCCGTGAAGATCTCATTAGTTGGAGCTGGGAGGCTCCGGCTCGTTGGAGGTCGGCGACGGAAAGCGACACGCGTTATGAGCCCGAGGTCAAACTAAAGCTGAGAGCTTCTCAGAGGTTCTGCTTCAGCTGTGACTTACACACCAGCTTTATCTGTGGAGCTGGAGGAGAAGATCTGGTGCCTTCATGTCCAGAAGAAACCACTGAAAGAAATTATGATCTGATTTGGCATTGTAACCAGTGGAAATTGCTTTCCAGCACAAGAGAGAAAAACAGGCAGGCACTGCTGCAGACGCCGGGTCAGGGTGGATGGGTGAGGGAAAAACCAAACAGGCATGTCTGCTTCCTAATGGGGAACATTGCATTGTACAAAAGAAAACCTTTCATTACATTAAAGCTCATATGGTAGGTGTGGTGGGGGGTGGGGGGAGACTGAGGGTGCATTCACACCAGCCCTGTTTTCTGCTTTGACGGGTCTTTCAACTTCTGGCATATACATATATATATCATAAAATTTTACCGTTGATGTTATACAGTATTAATGTGTTCTGAAATGTAACTTCTATCCTTTAGTTAATGTTGGACCACGAACTGAAACGGATCGTTTCTCTATAAACCCGCTTCCTGCACCCCAACGCTACGCTGCAGAGCCGGGATCAGATCAAACTGAAACAAACAGGCTAAGCTTCATCACAAACAGAATTCTGACAAAGAATTTTAAAAATCAGAGTACCACAATGAAACTCAATTATCCCATCCATCCATTTTCTATACTGCTTAATCCTTAATGGGTCACGGGGGGGTGCTGGTGCCTATCTCCAGCTGTCAACGGGCGAGAGGTGGGGTACACCCTGGACAGGTCGCCAGTCCATCACAGGGCAGGACAAACAGGACAAACAACCATGCACACACTCACACCTAAGGACAATTTGGTGACATCAATTAACCTGAAATTCATGTTTTTGGACTGTGGGAGGAAGCCGGAGTACCTGGAGGGAACCCACGCATGCACGGGGAGAACATGCAAACTCCATGCAGAAAAGCCCTGGGCTGGGATATGAACCCACAACCTTCTTGCTGCAAGGCAACAGTGCTAACCACTGCGCCACCGTGCAGCCCGCTAATGAAACTCTATTATATTAATTATATTTTTTGTAAAAGACGGAGTCAATGAAGCTTATTTCAGTTGCTAAATCTCCAGCCTTTAGACAGAGCCCAAACCAACATAGCTCCATCCGCTAAGCAAATCTTTCCAGCCCAGTATATAAAAAAGCCGTGGTTTTGTTTGCACCGTTTACTTAATATTCTGAGATGCTACAGATCAATTAATTAAACACACAATGCTGTTATAAGATCACATAACCAGCTTGATAAATGGCTAACACACATTAGCATTAGCATGTAGCCGCTTACTTCTCTATCCATCAGGCGTCTTTGTTCTTTGATCCAGCTTCTGTTCTTTAGCAATGTAGAATAAAATCCTGTAATCCATGAAGCCAAACAGGCGTTTTCACAGAGAAAGTAAAAAATCCCCAAAAAAAAGGTTTGAAGCTGCCAAAAACCAAAGCAACTATGAGCTTTGAGAAGGAGGAGGGTGTGTTTGAAAATCTAGCAGGGGTAAGCCGCTCTGCCTACAGGGGGCGGTGCTGACACCTCTAGCACTCAACTCTCAACCAGTGATGTCAATAGTTGAACACTCAGTCGTTGTCTAGGAGAGGGAGGGGCAGCAGAATTCAGGAGGATTACTCAGACTTTCAGCTAAAAACCACTCTGGTGGGTTTTTATGAGAAAATTGGATTACCAGATGTTTGAAAACACCAAAAACTTGATTTTGCCTGATATAGGCCCTTTAAACAAACTCTAGTTCGTTTGCCCAGGAAGTCCGGTTTGTTTTGAGGAGATGTGAATGGGGAATCGAACTCTGATTCGGACCATACAAATGAACTCTTGCACCTGAAAAGGTTTCCAACTGGAAGTGTTTTCTCTAATTATTATGTACATCTAAAATACTGACAATTAAAATGATCGCTTATTTAACATTTATTAACTAATTATAAATAAAAAATGTTACAGCAGACAAATGACGCGCTAAGGAAATAAAATCACAATCACTACTGTTACTGTTACAGATATCAATATAAGTAATTAGTAACATTTTCCATTTAATAGATAAACTCTCACTTTGTTCAGCCTTTTCATAGTTTCTGCGTCCGTGAGACCAATGAGGTTTTGGGCTGCTGCCATAAACAGAAATAAATGAGCCAGCTATCTGCACTCCTCTGCAACTGTCACCACCTTTCACCTTTGATGTCCTGTTGATAGCAGCAGCGCTACGCTATCTGCTTTAAACAGATCAGAACCAGCAACCATCGAGGCGCTGGTGACATGAGAGAAAAGCTGTGATAAATATAAAAACCTGGACGTTTATATTGATCTATGAATGCCCCAAACAGAAAACACAAAGCCGACTTGTTACAGGGATTCCAGGCATAACTGAGTGTTTTTTTTCTACGATGCTCCCCCTAGTGTCCGTTAGTAAGTTTTGCTTTCAAACACGCTGTCGTAAAAACAAACCGCGGACACAGGCCGTTGTGTTACTTTGTTTGAATTTTTAATTCTTTGTTGCCACCTGCAGCTCTGCTTCATTTACTATTATTGTTCTATTCATATACTTATTGTATTGATTTGTGGCCGCCTATTGTTGCAGCCGTTCCACTTGATTTATTTAGTCTTTTCATATGGTTGTGATGCGCCACAACTTATGATGAGCAGCGAGTGAGCAGCTAGTTACGCTGCCAGTTGCAACGAAGATGCGCCAATTGGCGGCCGCTTCTCCGCTTTATTTATTTAGCCTATTTATTTTTGTACGTTTAACTATTTTTTCTAACCCCAGAGAATGCCGCTTTAAAATGATAAAATCAAAAGTTTAGGCTGAGAAAAGTGTCCTTTGAAAATCCAAATATGGTCACAAATTAAGAATCTTTTTTTTCTGAAAACAGATTTAAAATGGCACTTCAGTTCTAGATCTGCTCAGTTTTGACCAAGGATATATATATATAGTTTTTTGTTTTACTACTGTTCTTGCATCTAACTGAATTTTTCAAATATTTAAAGACCTGAAAATAACAGCATTCATGCCTTTGATGCTTATTTGATTTTTGTCTTTCAAAAGCCATTCATATTTAAATAACCCTGCTTTCATGGGCAAAAATTGTTGCACTTTTAAATTGCAATTAATCAAGATTAACTAATTACAAAGCCTATAATTAATTAGATATATTTTTTAATCGAGTCCCACCTCTAATTATGATCAGTATCAGATCAGATGTATATTTTTTGACCTATTTATTTGGCAAAACTCATAATACATCCTGTGACTTTTGCATATCTGAGTCAACCTTGAACCTTTAGGTAACCGTCTATAAGTTTACATTGGTTCATATTGGTATCAGGAATAATTGTTTAGAAACAACAATATGGAACATCCCTAATTGTAATAAAAGCAGACTTTATTCCTTGAAATAATAGATTTATAGCAGCCGAGGTTTTGGCTCTTTAGGAACGAGCGTGGCCTCACTGAAAGGATTAATGGCGCCGGAACCAGAAGCTGTTCGCCTCAGCAGGAACGTTTCAGTTGTTCTCGCTGTGAGCGCTTCACCGACACCATCAGGAGGTCAAAGGTCGGAGTCCTGATGAGGAACATGTCCTCCTGCTGAGACTTTTATCAGCCTCATTCAGTATTTTCCAGCCATCAGCCGTGGTTAAAGGATCATTCTGCGTCCATAAAGCCACTAATCTGCCTCCAGCAGAGCTTTTATGGATTATTTTAGTTAAGGAGGCGTGTCGGCTGGGAGTAATTCTGTAGAAAACCTCTCTGAATCACAGATGCAGCCCTGAAGGAGACAGAAACCAAACAAGGGAGAGGCTGTTGATGCATCATGTGCTGGGGTTTGAATCCCAGCCTGCGTTACATGGAGCTGCATGTTCTCCCTGTGCAGGCCTGGGTTCTCTCCCGCTTCCTCCCACAGTCCAGGAACACGACTGTTGGGTGAATCTGTGGATTGTTGGGCTGTCCTCCATGCAACGATAAGCACTACAGCTAATGAATGTATGGAGGTAAAGTTCCTACACTGTTGTAAAACATCGACATAGAAGTTTTTAGTCATGACACTTTAAATATAAACTGGTACAGATTGCAACTAATACCTACTGTTAATGATGCCTGCAAATGTTTCTACTCAGAATTTATAAATAAATTAATAAATATACTCCAAGGAAAACTGAAAGAGTCAAAGGTCAACATTTGCCTTGGATTAAAGGTGAACTCATTAGTTTATTTAAGCAAATATATAAAGCATGGAAAATATGTCGTATAACACAAGATCTATCAGATTGGAATATTCATAAATGTTTGAGGAATTAGTGTAAAACCATGAAGCGAAACGCTAAACCCATTTACTATAAAGACATTCTTTCTACAGACTTTAAAAACCCAAAGCAATTATGCAAGAAAATGAATAATGTATTGAATAAATCTGCAGATTCTCATACAATGTATCATCAGCAATGAAATTATTAGGGAGCCACGGTTAGTTGCAGGGACATTTATCCAGCATTTTTCCAAAGAAGGAAACTCATTTTCATATAACTCTCCTGATTTTGCTCTATTCCAGAACAGGCCTTACTTTTAACAAAAATCACACCTTTTCAGGTTAAATACATTATAAATGGTATGAATTGTAACCGCAGTTCTGGTCCAGATGGATTGGAGATTAGATTTCTCAAAATGGCTTCTCATATTATGTCATTTCCTTTGGCATATTTATTTAATCTCTCACTGGAAACTGGTGAAACTTCATCCTCTTGGAAATGTGATAGAGTAACAACTCTTCATACAGGGGATTACATTCAGGATGTTAATTACAGACCAATATCAGTTATTGATAGCATCTCTAAAAATTTTGAAAAAACAAATTTTTAAACAAATATCGAAATACCTTAATGATAATAACCTATTAACGTCTCAACAATCTGATTTTTGAACTTCTCAAACTCTACGGCTCTCTGGAAATTCACCAAAGACATATTTTCCTAGACGACAATAAGCCCACAGGTTCCATATTTGTTGATCTCACTAAAGCGTTTCATATGGTTCATCTCTACCTCCTCCTTTTTCATCTGATTCTTCATTGTTTTTTATTTCCTTCCTTCACCACAAAAGTCAGTGTGTTTCTTTTCAGGGCAGCCAGTCAGATTTTAGGACAGCAGAAAAGGGAGTACCACAAGGCTCGTCTTTAGGTCCTCTTTTATTCTCACTACTAATGATCTGAATTTGTGCATGGTTGGTTCTTTGTTTTTTCCATATCAAAATATAATCAGAAGAAAAACAAATAATCAGTTTTTGTTGTTGTTGTTCTTTAAAACCAAATTTGAAAAAACAAATTTCGTAATTTGCAGGTTAGAACAAAACAAGCTTTGTCGCCTTCGGCAGAACAGGTCTGTAGCAAAAGTCTTTGTGCAAAAATCTGTTCCCCTGAAATATTCAGTGCTTCTGATCTTTTTCTACGTAAAATACGATAAAGCTGTTACTTTATTAATCCTCCAGTAAATCAATTAATACAAAAAACATGGTTGTCTGTGTGTGTGTGTGTGTGTGTGTGTGTGTGTTTAAAAAAAACAGTTTTGTGTTTTTAGTTTTCAAAATAAATTTGTGTTTTCTTTCAGATGTGTATGATAAATATTTTATAGTTTAGGGGGAGTTGAGTTGTGATTTTTACACTTTTCTGTCTGACTGAGGATGTATTTCTGCCTTGGGGTGCAAATCTTTGTCTACATGCGGCTGAAATCAAATGTCACAGACGTCTGTCATACAGCGCAGCTGATAAAACACACACCTTACTCAATAAACAGGTCAAACCGCAGGGACTTGGGAGACGAACGAAAGGAGACGCGAAATGCAGAAAGAGGAAAAGGATAATTCAGTTATATCCCTAAAAACAAAACCATATGAGACAAAAACAGCAGGAGAACCTTGATGTAAAATAGCTCTGATCTTATCATTAAAATATCAGATCATTCAGCAGTAAAACGAGAGAATAAAGCGCCGTATTCATATTTAATTATGCATGTTGGGTCTCTGTATAGCTCGAGTACATTTCATAGTAAGGTATTGCTATGTTAAAAATGTGCAGTATTAAGTTAAAGTGATGCTTTCTGACTTAAATTAGTGCTAGTCATTAGAGGACGTAGCTGTGTAGACCTTCACAATAAGAGCATGTATTCCTATTGTTTAGATTGATGAATTTATAGTTTATCTGCTGAGTGTTTATGTTTTGGAAAAAGGTAAATCATAACATTTTATTACTAAGTCTATATTACATTTGATTTATTTGATACTTAACACAGCTGCTGATATCCAAATATGAAGTTTATTCATATATTTTGGTTATTTCTACCTTTCATTTTGTTCTTATTTTTCATATGAGATCACACATATCATCTCCCTCCTCACATTTATATCACCCAAACCTGTATCAGCAGCTGTGTGGAAATAATAAAGAACAGCAGAAATATATCAGCCTTTTCTCCACCATATCTTCTCATACTCTGAATGGCTTTAAGTGGAGCTCTGGCAGGTTCTCCCAGTATGAACAGAGTGATCCCAGTCTGAACCAGAACCTCAATAAACAGCTCAGTGTTTCCACCTCTACAGTAGCAGTCTGTTCTAGAGAAACTGATGAAGCCTCTGACTGAAGTCGTTCTGTTGTCGTAGGATAGTCCTATTAAGAGGAAGATCAGGGTTGTCCAACATTAATAAGAAACAGTCAGCTTTACATACAGAACATGTTAGTTTTAAAAATTGTTTTTTAAATTCATATTAAGGAATGTTAATTAGTCAGGATTAATTCACAGCTACCCTGTAATTAATTAGGTAAAAAAAAAAATTACCGTTTGACAACCCCAATATCTCGCCATCATCATCATAGCGCCCCCTGGAGAAAATTCCACCAGCCGCCGCTGGTCTAAAACTCAAATATTGTTTTATGCTAACAAAACTCTGCTTCATTCCACAAATTCTAGTATCGCACAAATAAAATATACTCTACAATCTGATTTCAACTCTTATACTGTGAGGTTTTGTTCCCGACATTTATCTATGGATTTTCTGGATAAAGCATCACTGAGGTATGTTGATGAATTCAAGTATTTGGAGGTTTATCTTGACTCCCCTCTAACCTTTAAATCTCATATTGAAACAATAAGAACAAAAAACATATGGCCTCCTGAAACTGGTTTCCCGTTCCAAAGAATGTTTCTCTCAACAAGTCAGGAAAAAGAAAAGTTATGCATCTACTTCTACCAATCCTTGATCATGCAGAGATTTTATACCAAAATACAAATTGAAGCAAAACTACACACACTTAACGTCATAGGCGTCATTTTGTCCCCAGCAATATCTGTGATTGATGGGTTTGTCCCCACCAAACCTGATGTGAAAATTCTTTTCCTGCACTGATCTAACAGCCACTTCTGCTCCCAGCAAAGTTTCTGCATCAGAATCTGAACAGAATGTTATTTTATTCACTCCACTTTCTTATGCAATCATCTTTCTTTCTGCTCATTTCCTACATTCTTTGTAGTAAATATGTCATGTTTTAAAAGACTTGAAGTCAGCTACAGGGCGGAGTCCTGCAATGTCGCTGGTGTCGGTCAGCCGATTCACCCGTTTCGGATGTGATCAGCCCATTAAATGGCCGTTATAAGCGGTTATCACTCCCATTAAATGCCGTCAGACTGTGCCCTCTCTACCTACTGAAACATACTTTTCCGTTTGGTTTTTAAAACCTCTTCAAATTAGGTTTAGGCATTTAAAAGAAAGTATATTCGTCCTTCTGTTACCTTAAGGTTAGGACATAAAACTTGTGGGTTAGTTAACTCCAGTTATGATATGCTACTCTGACAAAGGATTTTTGACAGTTGGCTGTTATCAGCGATAAGAATGGTAGCTAACCTACGAGTAGGTAGAGAGGGCACAGTCTGATGGCATTTAATGGGAGTGATAACCGCTAATATCGGCCATTTAATGGATTGACAACATCCGAATCGGCTACCCGTTTCAAGATAGAAATAAAACAGTTATACAGTTCCCTTGGTATAACGCAGGTCCATCCTTTGCTGCTTCTCTGTTTGGTGGATTTTTTTAGTAGCACAATTTAAATCCTTTCTTTACATCATACTAACGTGCATTTTGTTCTGCCTCCTAAATGATTAGAGGCTATTATCAATCTCCTCCTGTTATGTCTCCCATGCTTGCCAAATTTATCATGTCTGGTTATAGTAATTTTCTCCTCCAGAAGGAAAAATAACACAAAAATCTGCCAATAATTATGTTCCTCCCCAGGAAACGACACCTGCTATGAGACCTTCAGCGGAGAGACCGCTATACTTTTAAGTGTTAAATCTTCGAAGGTTTGAGTGTTAAAAATAGTGAAAAATGTACGTAAATGTTAATGTATGTCTGGGAAGAGTTTTACAGCCTTAAAACATAATGATTGTAAAAAATAAAAATGACTATTTAGCAGATTTCGCCTGTTGCGGGTTATTTTAATAATAAATGAGGGATCATTGTAAAGCCCCACATTGTTGCCAGAAAAACAAAATGATCATGTAATATTTTTGCATGTTTAAGACTCCCAAAGATAATATGTTAACATACTGGATTTGTGCAGAGAGAATAACAGAATACTACTTTGTGCTGAAGGCAAAAATATCTTGATATCTCTGCATTCAGCTGCCAGAGAGAACGAAGAACCAGGTAGTGGACAACATTTCCATCAAAGTTGGGAAAATAAATCTAAAAGGACAATAACTTGATCCATTTTTTAAAGTAAATTATAGTGCAGTGAATTATTAGTCTTTCATTATTTGGATACTGCAGCTGAAATTTATATTGTACAAAAATCACTGTACAGAAAGAAAACATTGTCCACAGTCTCTACGTAGAGTTTTAATTCCTGAATAGCTGGAAGCGCTGGATGGATAGCGACAGCATTGTGTCATCAGCGCAACTTCGGGAAAAATTCTGTCCTGCACCCTCCACCAAAACAACATATTGTTGTAATTGTAATGAAACATGAAACAGATGAATACTTAGAGGCTATATAAATATTTAGTAGCTGTCCCCAGCAATCCTCAAACCGCATCCAAGATCATAAATATTGTCCCCTGCAATTTTAAAAACAAACTGACGCCTTTCTTAATGTGCTACGTGATAGTACGATTTATTCTTAAGTGTCCATTTCAAACTCAAAACTGTGTTATATATGAGTCCCTCGTTTCCCTGATTGTGTCCCTGAGTACTTCCCTTGTGTATTTAAACCCTCCTGTATTTCCTGTCCTTGGTAGGATCTGTCGTTTTTATCGTTGTCTCGAGTCACCATCTCATCTATGGGGTGCTGTTTGGAAATAAACACAGTCAAAATTTAACAACAATAATTTGAGTTATTTAGTCTGCCATTAGATAAAAAAGTGAGAATTCATTTTTCTAAGTCATTTTCCCCATGTTTCATAAATGTCACAGTTTATACCTAAATATTGAATTAGAAAGTTAAATATTTAGTTTCCAAAATAAACAGTTAACTTCTTAACTAAATATTTAACTTCTCAAATAAATATTTAGTTTATAAATTAAATATTTAACATTTTAACAAAAAATAATTTTCAAATTAAATATTTAACTTCTTAATTAAATATTTAGTTTGAAAACTAAATATTTAATGAGAAGTTAAATATTTAGTTTGAAAACTAAATATGTAACTTCTTAATTATTAAGCATCCAAACTAAATACTTTTTACTTCTTAACTTGATATTTAATTTGAAAACTAAATATTTAAGCTTCTTACTAAATATTTAACTTGAAACTCTGGCATTTATAAATGAATATATAATATGGATGCAAATATGTTTGAGTGAAAAAATAACTCACATCTTTGTTCTTTTATGACAGGCTAAATAATTATTAAATTAAATTTTTGAATGTAACTTCACAAATATCGCCCCATACTTAGCAAGCTATTGTCATTGTACTAGTTCCTGTGAGTTTACATTAATTTTTCTAACTCATCATGTCTCTTTGGGTCCTCCTTATGATCCATGACTCTATATCAATATAATCACTTGTTCCTGGTCCCACTGTGGATATTTCCAAAAAATTTCATCAAAATCCACCCACAACTTTTTGAGTTATATTGCTAACTAACAGACAGGGGAGGATGTAAAACCAACGCTGGCGGAAACATGACCTCCTTGGAGGAAAATTAGGAAAAGCACCATTTAGAAATATAATTAGGATGAGTAGCAGTGAAATTACTGTTTAAATTAACCCCAACTACCATAGATATGATTTCTTAGCCACTTCTTTTCTCTCTATATATATTTATTTGTATTTTTACTTATTTTTGTTCATATTTTTCTTTTTTTTCTTTTTTCTTTTTTATTTCACTTATTCAAGTTCTGTACTGGAGGAAAAAGTTTGCCGGAGTCAAATTCCTTGTATGTGACATACTTGGCCAATAAACTGATTCTGATTCTGATTCTGATTCTGATTCTCTCCACCCTCCCTGACTCTGTTCTGCTTATTGTGGCATTACAGATTTTTTTCAAACGTGTGCAGAGAATCAGTGAGCACAAGTTCTGCACAGAAATGAAAACCGACTGGGTTTATTCCCCGTGGTAACTTACAACCAGTGGTTCTAAACTAATTATCATTGTTAACCTGCTTAAAGGTTGAATATGGAACATGGGCACCAAAGCGACATCTTGTGTGTCGAGGTTGTAGTTACAACAATAAAAATTAATTTTAAGCCGTGCAGATGCCAGTTCTGTAGCTGTGACCAGCTAATGTTTATTTTATATCAAAATATTTTAAATCAAAATACTAAACAAAAATGAAATATAACAAAATATGGGTCAAAGGCAACAAAAGTCTTTGTATCTGTCCTCAGGGCATCTTATTTCGGAGTCTCTACTTTAGCTTTTACATAAACATCCGACAGATTTCACATCGTGCGTATTTGACTGAGGTGTATGGTTGGAGACCTATGTCAGTACAGAACGGTAGCTAGAATAGTCTTTTTAATAACAACTCACCGTAGCGGTGAAAGTGATCCTTCTATACTGGACAGAGCTGAAGGATTTTACTCGGTTTGGAGGTTGATGCTCATGATCTGTGCTCTCATCAACGTCGTATAATGAACTCAAATATTGTAAAACTGTTTAACCAGCAGCTAATGTTAGCCGTTAGCATCTTAGCCATTAGTATCATACCTATCCATGAGAAACTTCGCCATTTCTGCGTGTGCTTTGATACCCTGAACCTTTTTTTCATTTGTGTCCATCTGTTGTAGGCTTCACCTAAACTAACTCTGGTTTTAGATCTTGTAAGGTCGCTCCTCTTCTGAGAAGAAGAACCAAATCTACGTAGCTCAGACACAGCAGCTTGACTGTTCCGGGCGTTTGTTTACAAAAGTATTTGGCAACCCGCAATGGCGCCCGACATTGGCTGGAAAACGTAAATATAAACACAGTGTCGTTCCTGTAAAAATAAATATTTTATTACGTGTTTACTAAAAATAGAACTTTTAAAAGAAATGGTGTACTTTCATTCTACACACATCTAAACGCCCCGTGGAGGTTTTACTGTTTTAAACACATAGCTTTTAAGAAAAATGTTCCGTATTCATCCTTTAACATGCTATATTGGCATGTATTATTTACCAGGTACCATTTAGCTAATATTACCTGCATGCAACAGCATAACTCAGATTACATCTTTCTGGAAAAAAAAACCTACCAAAAAATGTTTTTTGGATTTTGCTAGCTCTGACTGGTTTGCCGAAGACTCTGCTCTGCTCTGCAGCGCCTCTCAGTGGACAGCAGTGCATGAGTCCACTTAAAGACGGCTTAAAAAGATTCCTCAGCACATATTTATGGATTAAATTGGTGTAATGACTGAAAAAGTTACTCTACTGAGCTGCTGTGAGTCTGCAGGCGGAGGCTTAGGGAAGAAGGGTGATTAGGTAGAGGAGACTTCAGAACCAACTGGATTTGCAGAAAAAACCAACAGGATGTTCCTCTGCATGATGCATCTTCAGCATCCCGGTGCTCCTCAGCAGGGTTTTAATAGTTCTATGTTCATTAATTTTAGTTTTTATTTAGTTTTAACTTAAGATCTTCAATTAAATTTGAGTTTTAATTAGTTTTTTACCATTTGTTAGGTAGTTTAGTTTGAATTTTTTGTAGGGATGATATTATCGGCCTAAAGTCATTATCGGCCGATATTGGCATCAAAATGTAATATCGGAAATTATCGGTGTCGGTTTTTATTTTTTTTAATAAGATGAGTTTTTTACACCATACACATATTATATATATATAACTCTTCAGCTACTTCTTTTCTCTCTCAGAATGTAAAAATATGACAGATTTGAGGTTTAGTTTTTGAGATATTATTTGTTTGAGACAACTTTCAATATATCAAAAGGTAGGTTAATTATTGGCCCTGCTTAAATGTTTGCTGGTTTTTTATTTTTTATTCTTGTTTCAGTTGTTTCCACTTTACCTCACTGCTATAAAGGTATAATGTTGTTTACATTTTCTAAAAGTAGAAATTTGTCCTGAGTGGTGGGCCTTTGTCAGTATTCTCTGTGTGAGAAAATGTTCCAGCTACTTTTAAAATAAAATAAAAATGGCACCTTTTTCAATTGCCTAACTAAAATTCTAGTACTAATTACATTTTCTACATTTTTAAAGCTAAAGTATGCATGACACATGATATTTCATTGTGGTTACCTAAAAGGGTTTAGTAGTTTTTTTTTTATGAGGGAGGATCCCCACATATCGGTATCGGTTTATATTGGTATCGGAAATTATGAGTTAGGCTGTATCGGTATATCGGATAACGGTAAAAAACCCAATATCGAACATCCCTAGTTTTTTGAAAATGCTTTGTTTCAGTTGAGTTTGTATTAGTTTCAGTTTTAGTTTAGTCTTTTCATTAAGCAGCTGTGGGGCAAGACTAAAAAAAGAAGAAATGTATAAAAAATCTCAGGAAATGATTATGCTTTTTAAAAATGTATTGACATGAGCCAGATCAACAACCATACAAATCAGCCAAGTATAAAAGAAATATGGTAGAGTAACGTTCAAAGTTCTGTAACCACAATAATAACATTTGTACATCTGTACTACGGTTGAGGCCGTTGGAGACGTTGGAGGAGCGTCTCAGTCTCTGCGGTGCTTCGTGAGCTTTGGCTCCGTCACTTTTTCAAGCTTTTCCTGCATTTTAAGCTTCAAAGCTCATAACGCTAGCAGCGCACAAGTTCAGCTAGTTGAACTTTTGACTGTCCTAAAGCTGTTGATGCAGCACGGCAACCAATCAGAGCGTCTCACTGTAGTGAAGTTGCCCGACATCGACGTTGTCTAGCCAACCACGATCCACGAGTGTTTAAAACATCCAGCAGAGAACGGCCCGCCTACGAGCTTTGCTAGCCTAAGCCTAAAAATGTATATTCTGTTTTCATGCATCGAACTAGTCGCTTTATGAGCGTTGCCTGACGCTGACAAAGCCTGCGGTCTGAACGCACCATAGGTGAACCAGCGAGACGCAGCAAAGGGCAACAAGCGTTGCAAATATTTTTCTAAACGAGGTGTAAGTTGAGTTTTGCTGTTGCATGAAGGAAATATTAGCTAAATGATAGAAAGTTAATACATTGTTTTAAGCTAGTTATATGATATAAAATATGTAAATGTTCATGAAAGTGAGAAGCCTGCTGAACGTAGGAATGTTAACTCAGCATTAAATCAAGTCTTATAAAGAGACCTGGAAACGGTGATGATAAACAAATGCATTTGCTTGATGTTTGTTGTTTTATGTTTTGTCTGTGCCTCTGGGTAGGGGGGCTACCAATGGAAACTAGCTTTCCGGCTACAATCGGGTATATCTACGCATTGTTCCTTTATAACAAATAAAGATTATTGTTATTATTACGTTCCTGCAGACCTCGCAGACTGTGACCTGACTGGACTTACAAGGGTTGATATTTATTTTGAGCATATAATAACTAATAAATCATCATACATAGTAAATTGACCCAAATAAGGAGAAATTGTTTTAAAATAAATAAATAAATCAAGTACAAAGGAAGGTAAACATAAACCAAGAACACATATTCAAATTTACACATCGAAAAAGAGTAAGAAGTACAAACTTAATTGATCCCCTTCCTAATAAATCAATATTAATTATTTATTTAGGTTAGGATAATAATAATAATAATAATAATAATAATAATAATAATCATAATAATAATAATATTGTTTATTTTCCAGACTCATAACAACAGGTACAGGAGCAGCAGCCTCCAAAACCATGCAGGAACGGCGTTTAACTTTAACATTTTGTCTTGTAAATAGCGTGAATGGATCTGCCTTTTTGCATTGTGTGTGTGTGTGTGTGTGTGTGTGTGTGTGTGTGCGCGTGTGCGTGTGTGTGTGTGTGCGTGTGTGTGTGCTGATTAACACAGAAAACACACACTGTGGATCGTTTTAGAGCTGCTCTGATTTCTGCGTTTGTGTTTGGGCTCAAATTGTTATAATCTGATTCTGGGACGTTCACACTCGGCAGAATCTCCACAGAACCTCTAATTAGACACACACACACACACACACACACACACACTCACGGTTCTGACCTGCTGTCAACACACACACGCTATTAGCGGCTGATACCCAGCACACAATCTTAAACTGTTATCAGCTCATTAGATTCATGCAGACATGCAGTGTAAGTTTTGTCCAGATCAGAGAGGGAAGCATAATGAGGAATCCTGCAGGACCGGCACCGCAGGAGGATAACGGGTCGAGGTTAAAGGTCAAACCTTCCAGGACCCAGAAGGAAAACGTTTCCTCAGGTTGCAGCTTTGCTAACAAGAAGGCATTCTTCTGTGTGTAAATATCACCTAAACTGTACATGCAGCAGGGAGCAAGTTCTTCACATCTGAGAACTGAACGAGAACCAAACCTGGGGAGTTAGAAGAAAGGTCCAGCTGGCTGGGGGGGTAAATTGGATCCAAACCTCTACTGGGAACCAGTAGCACCAGTTTAAAACAGGAATATTGGATCAGGTTGCTGTATCAATAATAAAACGTTTGGAAATATGAAAAACTAATTAATCTAATCTGATAAATAACATGTAACGTATGTAACGGTTCTGGTCACCCAAACACATCAGAACCAGAATTAATGTTTGGGTGATTCTATGAATTGGGTGTCCTTTGTGTCCCACAGGTTTACCACCAACATTTTCAGTTAAAGTAAATTACAAAATACATTTTAAAACCAGAAATGGAAGGATTCATGTTCCATCGTATTATGAGCTCATTTTTTAAAATTATGCTTTTAAAAGTTTTATGGGTTTCTAGTGAGTAGAGGTCAACAAGCATGTGCTTATTTACCTAAGATGCTATAACAGTGATTAAACATAAATGTAAACAGACAGTGACCAGAGTGCTTTCATGCTAATATCATTGGTTACATATTACATATTACATTTCTTATTTAGTCTAAATATAAAATATGAAAAAATAAGTTACATTTTCATAAAATAACACTGTTTAATAATGTTGCATACTTTTGTTCAATTCTTTAAGAGCATACAAATCTCCCCCTTTTTAAAAATAATTGTTCAGTTAAACTTTCTCAGTCTCATACAGTAAAGAGAGGAAGTATTAGAATACTTTCTGACCTATATTTGATTGCTTTCATCATCAAACTGAACTCATCTATCACAACCTTTCAACCCTGTTACATAAAAAAAATATATTAAGAATGTTTTTGAAAAAGCACAGGATTATCTTGAAAAAATTATATAATAACAATTGTAATAAAAACTGCTAGTGTGTTCTGGTCTGGCCCTGAGGATAGAACAGCCAGAACTGTTCCTGAGATCTGCTAGTGCTGCACAACTTTAAGTTTGACCAAATTCAATGTGGAAAAATCACAGTTATCTTTAGCGAGTCTTTTGGAAAGTTACAGTCAAAATTTAACAGCAATAACTTGGGTTATTTAGCCCGTCATAAGAGAAAAATTTGATCATTTTTTAATGGTGCCCATGTTTAGGGCTGTGCGATATGACGTAATATATCGTCACAATGTTTTACAGCAGTAAATTACGTCAAGATGCAGCTTATGGCATTCCTGTGCTTCAATACATGAGAAAAACAGGGAGGAAGACGGAAACCAACACGTTTCAGACCAGGGATCTAAACAAGATTATCAGACAAACCGAAGTTGGTCTCTCTGCGTGTCTGCACTCCCCTCCAGACCCGCAGCGTGAACAGAACAAAAAGCGTCTCTCAGACAGAACGATATCAGAACATGATGAGTCTGGGTGGTGTTATTGTCATCTATCATTTAAAACTTTATTTCCACGTTGTACATTTATATAAACTATTAATGTAAGAAATTAACAGAAAAATTCCTATATGGTGAAGTATATCATTATGGGGATATAAATATTTTTGCCATATTACCCAGCTCTGCCCATGTTATTTATTCATTTATAAATGTCACAGTTTGAAACCTAATGTATTTAGTTTGAAGCTAAACATTTAGCTAGCTAGCTAAATAGGTAGCTAAAATGTTAATTCCTGTTCTAAGAAGAAGAAGTGCTCTATCAAAATAAAAGCTTGGTTTTGCGGTTGCTTTAAATCCATCAGTAAATGTCTGTATTGCTGTTCAAACGGTTTATCCCACATTTTAAGCAGAGATGTTGGACACGTTCGGTCCAAAATAAACAATGATAAAGAGGAGATTTTCAGACTTAACAGCAGTTTATATAGAGGATCACAAGAACCAGCTTCTATTTTGGTAATCCACCACTGCCAATCGGCATATAAATTAGCATATCCGCTAAAGACTTAGCTCTGAGCTAACAGTTTAGTTCAAAGCTATTTAGAACATAAATATTTAATTGTAAAGCAAAATTTTCTTTTTTGGATTTAAATATTTTAGTTGTAAAATAACCTTAGCTTGCTAATAGAAAGGTATTTTAGGGGTAAAATGATTTGTGTCTTGTAACTGGGAGGTCGAAGTCACAGAGAAACATTTGTAGCAGTTTTGGAATTGTACATTTTTTCAGTCTTTCAAGGCACTGGAGAAAACAATAACAGGATGATTTTGATCTCATTTAAACACATTTACATGGATTGAAAATATACATTTTCACAAATCAATAAAATATTTCACAACAAAGCTGGAGCTGTTCTTCATAATACAACTATCAGGGCCACAGTGCTAAGAGCAGCATTTGTGCTGGATCGACTGGGACAAAACCGCAAATACCGCAAAGACTTAATCAAAGTGTGACTCAGAGAAGGATATTTGTGCATCGTTTTCAAAAAAATTAAAAGTTGTACCTGTTGTTTTGTATTTGTGAAAGAGAAAAATCTACAATTACAAAACTGCTACTCTGTGCAGGAGCTATCATTAGGGTGGGCCTGTGGGGGGTCAAGCCCACCCAAATAAATGGCTTTCTCCAAAGAAATTAGCTAAACATTTCAAATAATAAAGTACAGTTCCATGTATAGAAAGACAATTAAATGTGACAATAAATGAATGTACATTAAAATACTGTTAGTTTAGAGAGTTTTCTTCGACACACTTTGCTATTATAATTCCCATAATCCCTTGGGAAACGCTGACCAATCGCTGAGCTCGCAGAGCCTAAATAATCCAGCCCCATTTAACTTTCAGTGCTAACTCTGGTAAAAAAAACAAAAACAAATGATTACCAGCTTCTAACTGAAACAGCTGCCTTAATATGAAGCGTTCACGGGATGAAACATTTACAACATTGGGTATCTGACAGCGGCCATATTCTGTCCACACTTTGTGGTCCAAGTGTAGCATAGTTTGTTTCGTTTGTTTAAAACTTCCTGTTGGTTTCTGGTGTTCACAGACATTTCTCATGAAGCTACAGTGAAGCTTACAAAAAAAACTATATATTCATCTGATCCAAACTGTTTTTTTAGGCCCACCTGAAAAGTAATTTCTAGCTTCGCCGCTTCCTCATACTTTTGCCCCAAAAATACCTTCATACGCTGACTATATATTTAGTTTGTAGCTGTGAGATTTATACGTGAATAAATAAAACAATACTACTTCTTTCTTTCTTTCTTTCTTTCTTTCTTTCTTTCTTTCTTTCTTTCTTTCTTTCTCAGGATCCATGGTTCTGGAGATCATTACCAACTTCATCTGTGATCTCCAGTCGGGCCTTCGGCTAAACGATAACGAGTCAGATCCATTTTTCTCTGTATCCCGGGACGATTACAGACAATTTATATCCGAGGGGCCCGGTCCAATATGTGGTGGGGGTGGAGGGGTTTGCCAGCTACCAATTTGTGTTGCAGCCTCTCAGAAAGTGGGAGAGCTGGCAGAGATTAAACCTATTTGTCACTGCTTATAGCGGCGACAGAAAGCTGAGAAGAGCGGAAGAGGAGAAATGGAGCGAAACGGAGAGAGTGTGGGACCGGATAATTACTGGAGCCCAGACCCAGAATCTGGCTTTATGTTTCTGTCTGAAAGCTGCTCCATATGACCCAGTATTAGAGCCATACTTTGGAATAAATTTATGCCCCTCAGAAAAATCCAAAATTCAGAGATGAATGACACATATTTTCCAGAAAAAAACTCAGAAATTCCCATTATTAAAGGCAAATGTTTTTGATATTCAAACTATGATATTTTCTGATGCTGTAAAATAATTCCAATATTTATTAGAAAAACTCTAATGTTTGCTGATATGTCTGAACTCACAGGAGAATATCACTAACTATTAATAACATAACCTGGCTAAATGAAAGAGTTATGGTGCAGATAATTCCTTATTACAGGCAGTAAATCTCCTGCCCTGATTGGCTCCCATTATATGGATATACGCTGATCAGACTGGATAGAAACTTCTCCTGAAGGACTGCAATTGGCTCCAAACTTGTTTGGGTGAGAAAATGAACGTAACATTTGCCAAAAATAAGGTCCAGGTTGAAAAAACATACCTTTTAATCTCAACATTTCTGTTATTTTTTAGGGGCAGAAATTGACTCCCTCATAGGTTCATTTATGCATCAGAACCCAAAAAAAGTAATTTATGCGGTTCTGACGCACAGAACCATGGAACCAAAGAGGGAGTACTTTCTTTAGAACAGGAACGTCGACCACCGACAGGAAGCCGCTTCTGCAGGTCCAGGTTCCTGCACACGATCAGGACGAAGCTCTGAGGAGGATCCTAGAACCACCAGGAGGTTAAACTGGGATCTGCTGCCGGAGCAGAACATCTTCATCCCATCGATGGTCTCAGCACCTTCCACCCCTCTGAGCTCAGTCTGACCTCTGACCCTCCCTGCTACAGCGTGTGGAGCTGCTCTGCTGGTTTCCTCTCCAGTTTGTGGAGGTTCTGACTTGGCTCTCCTCGCCTCCTACTGACCATCTGTCCTCAGATTTAAACTCTGCAGCTCCTGTTGCGTGCATCAAGCGTTGATCTGTGAGTGTTTGCTTCTGTGACGTCCGTCTTCCACAGATCCTGAGTGGAGAAGCATCTGTGATGCGAGTCTGTTTGGTATGCCGTAAATGTTGCTGAATGATGAACGCCTCACTTATTACGGCCTAAAGAGGAGACGGAGGAGGACAGTTTATTGGTGCTGATAATGAAAGATAATATTCATTTCTGGTTCAGCTGCAGCAGCAGTGGAGCAGAGAGAAATAGTTTGGCGGATGGATCAGAGCCAGAAATCACTCTCTGCTGGGCTTAAGTTTGCATGAGAAACGGCTCCTCTTCCTCAGAGAGAGCCGCGGTCCAAACAGGGTGAGAAACACAGAAAAACCAAACGCTCTGACCGCCGCTGGACGAGGTTCTGCCGACCCGGTTCAGCTCACTGTGACGCTGAACAGACTTCATGGTCCTGCCTTCACCCCCACAGCTTCAGATGACGTCCTGATGAGGAGGGATTCACGTGGAAGGGCCTTCATCATGGAGGCGGAGCTTAATGTGGGAAAGTCAACATGTCCGTCTGCAGCACAGTCCGGCCAGCCACGGCGATATGCGCGGCTAAAACCTGCCGCCTTGATACTAGATAAATAAACTGGTCTTTATTGAAAATGTACTGGAAACAAGTGAAATTATCTGTCCATGCAGGAAGTAAGTTTGTCTTACTAACATCTATTGTAATAAGAATCATTTCTAGATCTAAATAAAGCTAAAAAAAAGTGAATATTTCCTATTTTGAGAAAGATTTTTGTTTTAAATGGCATCTGAAAACTATTTTATATAAATAAATATATAAATAAATGTAAAAACAGTTACATTTCAGATATACAGACTAAATAAGAAAAAACTGTAATATTTACTTGAAACAAATCTAATCATCTAAAACATGAAACTGGAAGCTAGCTTGTAATGCTCAAAACAAGATGGAGATGATAATTTGGCTACGTTTAAGACAGTAAATCACTTTCCTCCACCCATCCCAACCAGCGTACACACACTTCCTCACCTCTTTTCCACACACTGCTTTGGATCATTGACCCTATAAGTACTTAAACTCCTCTACTTTCTTCTCTTCCACTCCCTGTAACTTCACCGTTCCACTTCTGTCTTTCTCATTTACACACATCTATTCTGTCTTCCCATGACTAACCTTCATTCCTCTCTTTTCTAATGCATACCTCCACCTCTCTAGCTTTTCCTCCACCTCCCGTCCTGCTCTCACTGCAGATCTTCAAACATCAGAGTCCATGGAGACTCCTGTCTAACATCGTCCATCAGTCTGTCCATCACCAAAGCAAACAAGAAGGGGCTCAGAGCCGATCCTTGATGCAGTCCTCTGTCACTCCTACAGCACACCTCACTGCTGTCTCACAGCTCTCATACATATTGCTCTTCCTCATGTAAAACCACAGCTCTTCTCTTGGCACCCTGTCATACGCTTTCTCTAAATCTACAAAGACACAATGCAGCTCCCTCTGACCCTCTCTGTTCTTCTCCATCAGCATCCTTAAAACAAAAACAGCATCTGTAGTTCTCTTTCTTGGCATGAAACCGTACTGCTGCTCATAAATGCTAACTTCTGACTGAAGCCTAGCTTCCACCACTCTTTCCTACAGCTTCATTGTGTGACTCATTAACTTTATTCCTCTGTAGTTGCCACAGTTCTGCACATCTCTCTTGTTCTTAAACATCGGCACTAGAACGTTTTTCCTCCGTTCCTCAGGCATCTTCTCAGTCTTGCAGGTTTTGTTAAAGAACCTATTCATGAACTCTACTGCCACCTATCCTAGACACTTCCATACCTCCACAGGTATGTCATCAGAACCAACCGGGTGGAAAAAAAACATTTAAATGATATTTATATAAGACTTCGAAACAGAATCCTATAACTAACGGAAAATCATTTTTGCCCTCCTGTCAAGTTTTGTATGTTTTTTTGCTCATCTTTTCCATTAAATAAAACGTCATAAATATATTTTTCTGCACTTGGTCCCTTAATCCAAACCTAAAACATGACAACTGAACCAACTTCATCAATAATGTGTTTTAGAACTATTCTAATAAACACTGATTTGACTGATACGATGGTATTTAGGACCGCATAAATACAACGTAATGGTTCTTTTTATTTGGTCCTCTAGAGCAGTGTGTCTCAACTTGTATATTAAATTAATTCATTACAAATCAACTGATACGTTTCAAATGTTTATTTATTTATTTTTATTTTCATGGTTGTAACTACCTTTTATGGACGTCTGAATTTCAGTATCTCAGGAAATTAGAATATTGTGAAAATGTTACATATTGAAGACACCTGGTGGCACAAACTAATCAGCTTATAACGAATCATCTCTGAGACATAAAAACCAAACAGACAAACAGATTTTAACTGGACAGAAATATCATTACAGCTGCTGAAACGATTAAACCAGGTTACAGAAACTCATGAGTGTGAGTGAGTGCAGGTTTCTCCCTAACACTTATATAACACATCCATCCCACAAACAATACCAGGGAAAGTTCTGTTCTTGTTACATATTTCTGAAATATACTGTATATTTATACTATGTAAAAAACACATTTTTTTTAATACAGTATTTTTCAGAAATATGTAACAATATAAGGTTACACGCATACTTCAGAAAAATACTGTGAAAAGTGTTTTGTTTCTGTATCATAAAGTTACTGCATCTGTTTTGTTTCATAATGTTCAGAAGCTGCTGCATATATATCCTGTTCTGTTAGATTTTTATGAAAACTGCCGTAATATTCCAAGGAGCTTCTGATGATTTAGGTTTTTTATTCTGGAAATCAAAACTGAAAGCTCAAATTTGCCTCAAAGAGTGAACAAATGCTGAAATGCAATTTAAAAGGCAGTTTCTGCTGTTGATTAAAAATATGCAAAGGGTCCAGGACAAAAAGGTTGAGAAGCACTTCTCTAGCGTTTGAAGGGCCACATAAATGGCTATGGCGGGCCGTTTTTGGCCCCTGCGCCTTAAGGTTGACCTTAAAAACCGTCTCTAGCTGTTAGAGCTCAGGCTCAGGTACGGTCTTCCAGGTAAAACCACAACGCTCTGGAGCTCAGAAGGCTCTCTTTGAAGGAAGCGATGCTTGGAGCGCATGTTCTGGACACTCAGACCTTCTAACAGCTTCTCTTTCTGTTCAGATCATCATGGTTTATATCTGAGGTATCTGTGATCTACAGACTGCTGATTCGGTGTGAGCGACCTGCTCTGATTACGATGCAGAGACGTTAACGAGGGTTTGATGTTCGGCTGGGACAGTAAAACCATTAGCCTCCCTCAGAAACACTCTGTCGCTCGTTAGCAGACATAATGAGAGGAAGAGCTTCCAGATGACAACACAACAATCTGTGATTATGAATTTCATCTGGTTTGGATCCACTGTAGGGCTGGGTGATATCATCCATGAATGTACGGTTCCAGTATTGCCATATGTTCGTTTTCCTTCTTTAGATATGTAAAAATAAGTGGTTATGAACATTCTCACTCTCCAGACACATTAAAAGAGGTTTAGAATTCCATTTAAATAAATATTTCAATGCAAAATTACTTTAAAAAAAGAAATCTTATCTTTTTCAAAAGTAAAACAACCCCAAAATTTTTACAACATAAATAAAGATAAAGGTATTTTAGATTAAAAAAAAGATAAGCAATGAAAATAAAGTACAGTTTTGGGCTTTCCTGGTTACATATTTATACATTTAATATAGGATATCGGTTTCCAAAAGATTCAGAAGTTCAACGTAGTTCTACTTCGGGTTACGGGTCCTAATCGGTCTTTCGTACAATAATTTATCTTGGGTAGCTCCTTCTCTGGTATTTATCTATCATTTATCTGGCTCCAGTCGATTTCTGTCAACTTCAACAGCGTTAAGACGGGTTACGCAGGAAGGAAGGACAAAAGATTGTGCGAAATTAAGATGACCACTCCTAGCTAAATTTCAAACACGACATTTGCTGCTCACCTTGTTTAAAGGAACAGTATCTTTAAAGGTCAAGGCCGAGTTTTTTTATATAAAGAGTGATACCTTTCTACTGTCATCTTGTGGAAATATTAAGCACTGACTTAGAGCTTTATAGATTACGATACACAACAAATTAAAGATAGCTTGACTTTGTGTGCCAAATAAATAACTCAGGGGGGAATCAAACTACCTGGGTTACATCTGCATGCGTTTGAATTAAACATACTTTGAGTTCAACAGGTTTATTTTCCATTAGGGAAGATAATTCTATTTGTGTAACACGCTTTAAACACAAGGCAATTCAAGTTGCTTTACATGATGACAGAAATATGAAAATTACAACAGATCATCACTAAATGAAAGCATAAAATAGCATTTATAAAATAACACGCCAAATTAAAAACTGATGAAACACAAGAATCAATTATTTTTTTAGTAACAACAATTAACAGAAAGGAAAACAATTTGAGATTGCAGCAGAAAATAAAATTTGTGTAAAACTATAAAAATTAAACACAGAAAAAATTCAGCGATTGATTAAAAGCAATAAAAGTAATTAAAAAAATGAACGCAAAACTTGTATCAGTTACTCATAATCAAGTCTAAATAGGTAAGTTTTAATTTTAGACTTAAAAGAGTTCAGTGTCTCTGCAGCTTTGCATTCTCCTGGTAGTTTGTTCCAGATATGAGGAGCATAGAAACTAAAAGCTGCTTCTCCATGTTTGGTTCTGGTTCTGGTTCTGATCAGTAAACTAGAGCTGGAGGACCTGATTGGTCTGGATGGTTTGTACCATGATAGCAGATCTCTAATGTACTTTGGTGCTAAACCGTTCAATGATTTATAAACCAGTAGGAGTATTTAGAAGTTTATTCTCTGAGCTACAGGGAGCCAGAGGAAGGACTTTAGAACTGGGGTGATGTGTTCTACTTTCCTGGTTCTAGTGAGAACACGAGCAGCAGCGTTCTGGATCAGCTGCAGCTGCCTGATTGATTTTTTAGGTAGACCTGTGAAGATACTGTTAGAGTAATCATAAATGCATGGATGAGTTTTTCTAGGTCTCCTTGTGTGATCATTCCTTTAATCCTAGAAATGTTCCTCAGCTGATAGAAAGCTGACCTTGTTATTACCTTTATGTGACCCTGGAGGTTCTGGTCTGAGTCCATTATTACACCTAGATTTCTGTTCTGGTTGCTAGTTTATAGTTGGGCCTGTTTAAGCTTTTTACTGATATGTAGCCGATTTTTTTTGGGTACAAAGATAAGCACTTCAGTTTTGTTTTTGTTCAGTTGGAGGAAATTATGGGACATCCAGCTGTTATAATCTGGTTTAGTGGGAGCATGTAGATGCTAAATAGGAGAGGCCCTAGGATGGAGCCCTGGGGGACCCCACATGTGATTTCTGCTTTTTCCAATAAGAATTGGCTAATCGACACAGAGACGTTCCTGTTCTTGATGTAGGATTTGAACCAGTCATTAAAGGCACAGTGTGTAATTTTCGGCCAGTAGGGGGCAGCGCATACCTAAATGATCACAAGCATGCGGTATCTGTGTCTTTGAGTAAGAAACTCAACAACGGAGGTCCAACTAGTGCTGTTTTCAAACGCTCAATTCCCTGAGAATGATCTATTTGCAGCAACATGACGAGCACATCAGTCTCTCTTTCATCGCTTGGAACTAGCAAAGAGGTAAAAATGGATTTATGGCGAAACTTTTTGGCATTTTGAGGGGAAATCAATGTTTTAATAGCGGGCGTGTTACGTACGCTTTGTCCGTCCGGGCTCTTGTAGAAGTAAAGACGTCATCTAATATGGCTTTCCCCTGAAAAGAGGACCCACGCCTATGTATTTTAAAACTGATTTTTTAAGTCATATTTTACAATATCGCCAATATTTTGCAATTAATGTGCTTTACGTAATTATTATTACATAACATTTTAATTGCTATTTTCTAAGATGTACTGCAAAAACTACACACTGTCACTTTAAATGAAAACCAGAAACATTTAAACCTTCAAAATCTAGTTGTGGTGCTAAAAAGAAAATAAAACTGACATGTAATTAATGTTGACCACTAGATGGCAGCGTGCTTTAATTTCTGGATGTAAAGAGCGACTTTTTTGAGCAGTTTGTTCAGTTGCAGTTCTGAATAAAGAAGCCTAAAAAAGCACTGTCTCCATTCACATGGGGATTGTCTGTTGAGACACAACAGATTACTGGCGACGAGGATGGGATTTCTCCAGGCTGATCAAAGTTTCTGCGAGTAAACAACTTGTTCAGGACGAAGAGAAAGTGCTACAGCAAAGATGGCGGGGGCTGCTTTCGCCAAGAGTGAAGATTTCCACTTTGAAGAAAGTTCTGGAGCAGTTTTTTTGTGGCAAATGAGCTGAAATATGGAGATGAGAAGTCCAAAGCAGTTTGTTTGACAATAGTGGGAAAGAAGATCCACACATTGTTAACGGACTTATGTGCTCCACTGAAGCCGTCTGAGAAAAAGCTTTCAGAGCTGATTGATTTCCTCCATGCACATTTTGTGTCAAACACAAACTTTATCACTAAACGATACAAGTTTAATTCCAGGAATCAGCGAGACGATGAGTCCATAAGTGAGTACATGGCTAGTTTAAAGAAGCTAGCATCCAGATGCTAGCTTGGAACATTTCTAGATTAAGAGACAGATTTGTGTGTGGAGTTAAAAGTGCCGAACTGCACAACAGAATGCTAAATGAGACCCTCTCTGCAGTGTATGATAAATTTATATCATTTCTACCTTTTATATTGCAGCTTAACTATGGGTGGGAATAATAAAGACTTCTCTCCTGACGGAGGCTCCTCCATCTTCATGGTTGGACACACAGTTCATCCGTAACTTCAGAACGATCTCCAACCTTCCATTTCTCCATCTAATCTCCACCAAACTCTCTCAGCTCTCCTGAGCAGATCCCAGAACCACAGTTAGCGTTCCTAACAGATGATCGCTTCATAAACATGTGTAGAGATACTGTATCTGCTATGATTATCACGTGTCCCAGCAGGACAGACAGCAGAGCATGATGGGAAAACTGTGGTTTGTACGGATTCTGGTTCCTGCTGAACCGTCTGAATCTTCCAAAACTCCCACCGTCTGGACAGGGAAGAGGTTTCTTAAACAGGAGGTCAAGGTGTGCCTCAAGGCTGTGTACTCAGACCTCTGCATTTCCTCGTTCAACAATCCCAGCTGGTTAAAACATTTCATCCCCGTGCTCATCATGCTTTATTTAATCTGTTGCTATTAATCCTTCTCTGTTAGCTGTGCGTGTCTGCCGGTGTTTCTGTTTTACTCTATTCTTTGTTGTACTTCTTAGGAAAGTAGATTTAGTTTTGGAGGTATATGAGCGCGTCATCGTCTAACAAAGAAGTCATTCTGGATTCATCTTTAGGCTTGGTGAATAAATGAATTATGACACAAAATATCCTATTTAGAAGCAGTTAAGTTTCCATTTTTGACTTCTGGACATTTTCATGGTTTGTTGTTTCTGTTCGCTCTTTCTCCAGGTTCTGGTTCCCGTGTTTCTCCTGAGGTGAAACTGTGTAGGTTTCTCTCCTGGACGGGATTTATGGATGTAAACAGATTTCATTCATGTTTATTTACCAGAACATTTGACTGTCACGGTGTAGAAGGCCTGACAGCGACTCTCTGACATAAGTTGCTGCTTTTAATAAAATACAATAATCCTTTATTGTCCCACAAACAATAAAATTCAGCTGTAACAGCAGGAAAGTGACAGATAATCGATGCATTTAGATTCACACAAGTAGAGAAGTAGAAAAACAGCATTTTGTTATTAATAATAATAATAATAATAATAAATTGCATTTATATAACGTTTATCAAGACACTCAAAGCCCTTTACAATTCCACTCTTCATTCATTCTCCCACTTGGGCACTTGTGGAAGCATTAAGCACACTAAGGACTGTGCAGGAAGTTCTGAAGCCAACTACAGATAAAAGGAGTAAATGTGCGTGAGGATTTGAACCTCCGCCTGTCCCATGAAGGTAAAGCTCCAATAGCGATGTCTCCTGCAGGTATAATCTGTCCTCACAAAGAGAAGAACTCCAACAGCGCCTTCATCTCCCCCACCTCTCGCTGGCCTGATTCACTCACTCGTCTCCTCTGCTCTGAAACCTGTTCGCCTTGCTTCACTGACCCCAGAAAAACGTCTGAAGCGCCACGGTTCACCTGCAGACGACACCTCAGCCGTCTCCTCTGCTGTCAGATAGAACAGGAACTCCCCCCTGCAGATCCACAGACATTCTGCAGGGACGGAGAGCAGCGAGCGACCAGGCGTTAACATCACACAGATGCAGATGGGGACAGGAAGCAGGATGAGGGGCTGCCGCTGTGTTTCACGGCCGAATCTGCACCGTTCAGATGTGACTTTAAATGGAAAGTTCCCCTTTTTTCAACCTGGACCTGATTTTTTAGCAAATATTACGTTCATTTACTCACCCAGACAAGAAAGAGAGCCGAAAGAGGCCGCACATGGAATAATCAACAGAATAGATTCATCATTTAATTATCCACAAAGGGGAAATTTGGTCATAAAAGCAGCAAAAAAAACACACATACGCAAACAGAACAGAAACACACAATAAGTATTTACATCATGTACAATAGTTATAAAAACAGAGTAGAGTTATTAGGATGAAAGTCCAGATAAAGTGGCAAACCCAGGTTGTAATGTGCAACAGAGCAGGATACTGAAAGACGTTCAAATAATTACAAATATTTAGAATATTTAGAAATATGTACAGGTTGTGCATTGTACCTGTGTATTAAAAAGTCAATATGTAACTTGCAATTAGTTAGTATATATATAGAAACAGAGAAAAGTTATAACAGAAGTTATTGTTTTGTTGATTAGTGAAAATCACAGCGCAGATGTTAACATCTGTTTGTTGGGAGCGGTTCTGATTGTACAATCAGTAAAAAGTCTGCAGCGTAGCGGGTGAAGAGGAACCAGCACCCTGTGTCCTCTGGGCCAGCAGAACCACACGGCCTCCAGCAGAGACCCGGGATAGTTCTGGGCCCGTCTGACCCACACTCAGGACTTCCTGGTTCTGGGTCCCAGGCGGATAGAACCACTGCTCCTGTTTTTCTTTTTAGCTTCCTCTCACAGATTCAAAGCAGATTTTAGAGAGTGAGATTAATTCAGAAACCTGTTTTATGAAAACCCTGGATTAGAGTCAGACATTAGCGGAATATTTATTAAAATAGTCATCAGTTTTTAGCCTAAGTGGATTTAATTTGGTGTCTTTTTGCTTTAATAAATTCCCCGGAGACTACGACGGAGTATTAGGGCCATTGTAAACAAAATAAACATATTTTGGGAGTAAATTTCCAGCCAAAAAACTCAGAAATTCTGGGATTAAAGTCACATATTTTCCAGAAAAAATTCTGAAATTCTCTGACGCCAAAAAGTAGCAAAATTAGAAGAACTCACATACTTTCCAGAAAAAGAATAAACAAAAGTTGTAAGATTACAAGTTAAAAGACAGAAATTTTGAGATTAATTCCAGATATTTTCTAGGAAAAATATGTAATTCTCTGATTTAGGTAAGTAAAAAATTTGCAAGAAAAAAAATTTATGATTAAAGGCAAACGTTTTCGAGATCTAAACTAAGATATTTCTGATATTGGAGTCAGAAAGAAAGAAAAAAAGCCTTTAATCGTAGAAATTTTGTATGTTTTCCCCACAAATTTTTTTACTTTTCTACATCAGACAATTATGATTTTTCCCTAGAAAATATCTGAAATGAATCTAAAAATTTCTGTCTTTTAACTCGTAATTTTATGACTTTTGTGACGGATAATTTTCTAGTTTTTTTCATGGAAATATGTGAGATTAATCTCAGAAATTCTGAGTTTTTACTCGTAATTTTGGTCATTTTTGACATTAGAGTTTTTTTCTGGGAAATATGTGACTATTTTAGAGTTTTTTACTCCAAAATATTTTTATTTTGTGTACAACGTCCCAAATACTTAATCTGACTGACAATGAGTGAAAGTCATCTATAAAACGGATCACAGCGACGATGCTCTGCTGTAAGCAGCAGAAACATCTGTCGTTCACCCAGACAGTCCCAGGGGATTTAAACCGCCAACCTCTGGCTCGGTGGGAGCTTTCTGTTCTGCCCGCTGGGCTCCACGAGTTCCCCACGGAGACGGAAACACAGCAAACTTTTAATGTGAGCTCCAGGCTCCACATCCAGCTGATGGTTTAACGCATCACATGTCTGCCTGAATGGTGATTCTGTCAGGTGATTATCGGCCCATCAAGCAGAGATCCTCACTACAAACACACTGAAGATACAACAAACGTTCGTAGCATGAACCCCAGAAGAAGACGCAGGAAACTGGGAACGTTTAGCCAGCAGAGAAGGAAAGGAAGATGAGTCACTTTAATGCTGCTTCAGTTTGAACATTTCCTTTTAGAGAACTTAGAAAGCTGAAACACAATCCAGGTCCTGACTTTTTAAGCTCTGGCTCGGTTCGTTTTCATCAGCTTCAGATGAAGGATGGAAGACTGCTGTAAATAAACAGATTACATCCCCCAAATCCAGTTAGTCAGTTCACTGGAGCTCCACTGAAACTTTATTAGAAATCTGAATGGGGGCCAAAATAAATAGTTTTCATAAGAAAGGAGCCAAAGCAGCAGCAGATGGTTCATGTTTTCTATCTACAGAAAGCTGCTTCTGATGCTGGAGCTTTATTTTCTTCACGCTTCGCTGCAGCGAACACGATCTTATTGTTATTATTTTACATCTTATTGTTATTCCTATTCAAGTGTTTGTCTTTTTCGCATGTTTGCACAAAGTACCAAAGAAGTTTCCTAATGGCAATAAACCAGACCCGGCGCCAGAGGGCATTACCTGGAGGCTTTGGTGATTAATACTTCTTTGTGTCATGTGTGTACCTTAATCTGTGTCCGCACAGCGATTTTGTAAAAATGGGCATAATTTTGAGATGCTGAAATTCGAGCAGGATCCACTCAGGGGTGGTTTTTCATCGCTTTGGGGCCATTTGTGGTAAATGTGTAAATGTCACTTCAATGAGGGTTACATTTCCTGAATCCCAACAATATTTCCTGCGTTTTAATATATAATATGTGTAGATTGTGTGAAATTTGTATGAACAGGAGTAATTTGTTTGTGAAAGTTCAGAAAAGGGCCAAAAACGGCAGTTGCTAGAGTGGACACTCTGCCAGTTGAAGAATTCCGTCATTGAAATACATTATAAATTTGAAAACCTGAAAATTTTGTAAATGATTTTTAAATCGCGATTTTATGAAAACCGTAAGAGATATCAAAAAGCTGAATCATACGAAGATAGTTTAAAGCCTTGTGACCCGTTTAAAGTTTGAATGGCGATTCTAGCTTAAATTTTTTTTTTTCCTGCAATAAACCCTTTCTGATTCTGTTTGTACTGTAACAAAGTCAGAACATCGTTCATTTGAATTATTTAGTCTGTTGTCGAATTAATAAAAATCATTTAACGAGGTTCATTTTTCAAACTCACATTAGCATCAATGTTATTTAGCTAACAAGCTAAATATTTAGTTTGTCGACTAAACATTTAACTTTGATGTGAATATTTAGACATCAACCTGAGCCACCTAGATCAGGGCTGGGCGATAAGGGCTAAAATTAATATCACGGTATTTTGAGCAGTTAACCTCGTTAACGATAAGTGGACGATAACAATTTAAATCATGTCCTTTTCTGTATTAAATGTCCGCTAGTGGACAAATTTGCTTAACGTTCTTTACTTGTAATTGTATTGAAATGATTTTTGTTGTAAAGTGCCTTGAAATGACGTTTGTTGTGAATTGGCGCTATTGAAATAAAAGTGAATTGAATTCAATTAAAATATGATGGCTTGTTGCTATTTCACGGCTTCACACAGCCTTTTCATTCGGGGTTTGATTCCCGCTCCTTTTGGTATTTCTTAGAGTCCAGTTTAAACTCAGAAGGCAAGGCGAGTTTATTTGTATAGCGCACTTTCAACACAAAGTAATTCAAGGTGCTTTACATGATCTGATGCCAAACAATTGATGATAAAAGCATGTAGACATCATATACGTAGACGCCTCATTCTGTGCTGCAGAATGATGCAGCATGGCGGCCATATTGGATGGGTCTCCTCACTACAAACCCAACTAGAGTCTCTGCAGAATGAGCAGCTATCTGGTGATTTTTATTGAATTATTTAAAGAACACATACTGTATAGAGATAATAGATATTCGACATGTGCAGGATAAATAAATCTTAAATTATAATAATGACCCAAAAACGATTATTTATCTTCAAGGAACAATCAACAGATGATGAATTAATTACTTTGCAGAGCACAGGGGGGAAAATCACATGAGAGAATTAAAGTACAAATGAAATTAATTTTTATGACTAAAATAAGGGGGTAACTTATCATGCCTGTGTTTTTATGCAGCCTATGGTTGCAACAACCGGTGTATTACTGAAACCAGATCATATGGGGTTAAGTAAGAATGAACAGTATTATAGGACTATAAAACTATGTAATTGTAACTCGTTTTATTTGGCTATCAAAGAAATGCTAACAGAAGGAACTATTACCGTCATTGTTTATAATTATCACTAACATTGTTAGGGACAAACTATCCATGTGCCGTGAAGCCGATCCCAGCTGTTGTGTCTTCATCCACTGAGCGATCTACTATCTGCTTCATGTTAAAACCAGCTGATGGCTCCTTCAGAGGAAACGCTGACAGTGATCAGAGCAGCAGAGCGTTTGATTCGTCTAAACTCGACAGAAAATCCTTCACCAACTATTTGGTTGGAGCTGAGATCGGTTCAGAAGACGTGTTTTTATCTTTTACTCTGGTTTTGGTTCCGTAAGTCCAGTGAGGAAGAGTGAAATAAATTCATATTGTCAAACTTCTTTTTTTATCAAAACACATTTTTTTATCGTTTATATTGGTATTAATATGCCATTACATATGTCTTATTTTGTTAAAAAGCATAATAAAATATGTTTTTATTGTTGGCTTAACACTTTCCTCATTAGAAATAAACTGACTGGGGGCAAAATGGGGACCTATCCAAGATGGCGGCCGCGCTGATACATCAGCTCCAATAGGCAGCATCAGTCCATGAGGCGTCTATGTATATAATGTCTATGGATAAAAGTATGAAAATTAAAAACAGAAATAATAACACAATAATTTAGTATTTGATTAAAACAACTATTTAAGGAATCAATTAAAACATTTAGCAAGAACAATAATTAAAAGACAAAATTAGTCTTTTTTTTACTAGCTTGTTCTTACATTTTTAAATAATTATTGTCTTGAAGTAATTTTTTTCTTGTATTTTAATCATCAATTTGATTTACGCTCTGTTCCAACTTTAATCATGTAAAGCACCTTGAATTGCATTGTGTTGAAAGTTTGCTATACAAATAAAATTGCCTTGCCTTTCGAAAAAAGGGCATAAAAAGAACATTTGTCAAAAATTTATATTTGAATATTACTCAAAAGCATCTCTAAACAGTAGAGTTTTAATATTTGATTTGAAACAAGTGATCACACAGACTAGATGAGGTGAGGACGTGACAATTTCTGAGTGAAACAGTGATTTTAGTGTGCGTTTATTTTGTAGCACGGGTGGGAACAATAATATCTCCGCCTGAACAGGACGTAGGCGGGTGGAGCTGTTGGGCTACAAACGCTCTGCAGCTCCGTTGCTGCAGTAACAAACATACGTGCTCCACGTTAGAGTCTAAGTATCCAATAAAACCATAAAAAGTCGCTTTATTTGTCGCTAGTCGCATTTTTCTGAGAAACCGTCGGTAGACGAGTCTAAACTCCTGCTAAATATAGCTACACATTGAGCTTCGTTAGCAGCACCATTCCATCTAGATGTCATGTGACTCAAGGCTTTGCTAATTTCTTAAAGGGGCAGGAGCACCGCTAAACTAAAACACATCTTTTCATTTCGGAAAAATAAAGAATTTACGGGCACGGGCAAAATTATGTTGGTAAATCATTAAATTTGGTACCACTAAATTTACGTTAAACGACCCAGCCCCACCAACAAGCTAACTATTTAGCTGGTAAGCTAAACTGGCTAGAGAGATATTTAGCTAGAAAGCTAAATATTTAGTTTGTCAACTAAATATTTTACTTTGAAATAAATATATAGTTAGGAAGCTAAATATTTAGCTATCAAGCTAAATTGCCTAGCTAAATGTTAAGCTAACAAGAATATTTCGTAACTTTCGTAACATTTAGGTAGAAGCCAAACTGGGCAGATGGATATTTAGCTAACAAGCTAACTATTTAGTTTGTCAACCAAATATTTAACTTCAAACTACTTATTTAGTAAGCTAAATTTTTAGTTAGCAGGTTAAGCTAGCTAAATATTTAGCTACCAAGCTAAATATTTTGCTATTAAGCTAAACTGGCTTGATAAATGCTTACCTAGTAAGCTATATTGTCAACTAAATATTTAGCTAGCAACCTAATCTACCCAGATAAATATTTAGCTAACAAGCTAACTATTTAGCTAGTAAACTAAACTGGTTATCTAAGTGTTAAGCTAGCCAAGCTAAATATTTAGCTAGCCAATTTAGCTTGCAACATACAGTTTAGTTCACTGACTAAATATTTAGCAAGGCAGACAAAATATTTCAGTAAGATAAACTGACAAGCTTAATTTTAAGAAAGCATGCTAAATACTTAGCTAGAAAGCTAAATATTTATTATCAATATTTTTTTTTTTTCAGGAATACTCCTGTCAACAATTTGAAATCTTTTACAGACATTGTTCACAAAATTAAAGTGCTAGGAGGCTTAAAGCTTAAGTGGCTCATTTTATCTGATGGCCCAGTTTACCTGCTAACGTCACCTTATAACTACTAAGGTTATCAAGACCCAGCTTTTATTGTTGATTGTCTCCTGGGTAACTACATTTGCATATTGGCTAATAAACAATGAGACAGGGAGAAGACATGAACAGGTTTGATCAAGCTGCCCGTGGTGATGGAAGGAAGATGTTCAGGCCTTCCATGAGTCTAAACCAGCAGCTCCAGTCCCCAACATCAGCCTGGACTCCAGAACCAGAACCTTCCACCTGGACTGAAATGTGCAGCGTCTTCTGGAGGAAGCTGTAGCGTTCTCGCTGAAGGCCGCTACCTCCATGATGGTGAAGAAGTGCAGTGGTCCAGCCTGAAGGAGTCAGTCCTGGATGGGAGGTTTCTAGTTTTCTAAAACCATGTTTTTGGTTAAACAAATATAAAACTCAGACTGACTTATAGATGAAAACGGAGCCCATTTAAATCAGTTGATAATATTAATATAATCCGATCCGGTCTGTAACTTCCTCGCTCTCCGAAGGTCAACATTTAGCATCTTTCTGCATATTTTATCGTTCATACGTTGGTGAAATCTTGCTTGTGGCGCCGTGCCGGACGCCGCTGCAGATTTGCTCTCTTTTCTGCTGAACCCTGCGGCGGCCGGCGGCTCCCTGCTTTAAACAAAGGTTAATGAGCTGCGAGGACTCGGCTGTTCTCTGGCCTTAAGCTGCAAAGCGGCTTCATTTGAATCCGTGGACGTCAGCGAGCTTTAATTGCTGCTGGAACTTAGACGTGACCTTTAAAACATCAGCAGATGGTTTCAGCTGCAGCTTCAGGCCAACTCTAGTCGCCTCACCTGGACAACTGTCCCTTCTCCACGCTGGTACCAGAACCAGAACCTCCACGCCTAAGACGACAGACCTCTGGAGACGACCTCTGACCCTTCCCAGGTGTATGAACACATCTTCATGTTTTGGTAATTACTGGATCTTTCTCTAGGTGTCAGCAAGGTAATTAAAAATGTTCTTGAAAAGATGTCTTAAAGTTAGAGAATATTTTTAAAATATGAAAAATTTCCATAAACAAACTTATTTTGCAGTGTAAAAAAAGATAGAAAAAACGTAATCAATGTCATGACATTTTTAGGAAAACTTTCTTGTGGCCTGCTGAAATGTTTCTCCGCCAATAGGCTGGAAAATGGCTGAAATGTTTTTATATATATGATCTTAAAAAGACTGAAAGGAACCTGTAGGGACACGTGTCGGTTCTGGTCCGGTTCTCTGCTGGATAGTTACGGACCGGTCCTTCCCGCCCAGAGAAGCTGGTAACAGCTGCTATCTGGATCAGAACACGTGTCGGCTCGTCTGGGCCGGTTTGGGCAGAGCTGAAACGTGTCCCGGCCTTCCTGACAGAACTGGAGCCGCTCTGGGCTCAGGGACGGAAATATTCAGCGATAAATGATGTGAGAACAGCTCAGAGCGATCGATGAACGAGGTTTCAGTGCCGGAGCAAATGAAAAACCTTTAAATGGGACATCGGCTCCCATTAATTAGGACACCTATCATCAGATCTGCGGCTCTCTGCCTCGTTTAGGGGCTTCTGTCCGGTTTCCAATGAAGGAGGTGAAATCCAACAGGGATTCACTGAACCACTTCCAGCAGAGTAGCTGCTGAGATCGTTTAGACAAACAGCACCACCTTCTTCCTCCTCCTCCTCCTCCTCCTCCTCCTCCGTCTCCTCGCAGGTTGTTAGAGGAATCAGACAGAGGTGGAAGCTCGTTATTTAAGCTCCTCTTTTAAACACTAACACACCTCACCACTGGATCAACAGGCTATCAGACACATTTAAAGGGAATAAAAGTTTGAGGAGGGGATTACTGGTTTAACTGGAACGGGACCAGTTCCCTAACGTTAGCATTAAAAAAAACAACAACCTCAGATTACTTAAAAATGTTAAGCTAAGTGGTTCCACACAGCTTCTTTTCTTCACCCCGATCAGCCATGTTTGTAGTTCGATAGAGACGGGACAATCTAACAAAGCAGAAACTTCAGAAGAGTTTTCCATCCAGCTGAAAATGTTCCCACTAAATATATATAAGACGACTGTTTAACGCCCAAAACCGCAATAGTAATGTGCTTTGTTTAGCAAAGCATCACTAGCAACATTAATAATCTGTTCCACATCAACCTTTATGTAACTATGTGCCAAACTTAGTATGTGAGGCTAAGGCTACGTTCACGCTGCAGGTTTTAATGCTCTTTTTGTACGGTCGTTTACACTACAGGTAAAACGCGTCATCAAACGCGCTGCAGTGTGAACGTTTCACGGCTCCAAAGCGCCCCGCATGCGCAGAAGAAGATGAGACGTCACCATAGTACGTCACACACAACGCGCTCTGTTTACCGAAGTAAAAATGGCGGCTACAGATGTACGCGTTTTTTCAGCAGTCTATCAATTCTTACATAGTCGGAACCGAAGGAATTTTGACAAATTAATTAGAGAAAGAATGACCACAAGAAAAAGGAGAGCTCGTGCTTTAACAATGGCCGCCATGCTTGTTCGTTTGTTTTCTCCGGCGCTGATTATTGACGTCACTGAAACTTCGTCTCGTGTCAGTGACGTCAAAGACGGATTTAAAGCGACATGGCCGTTCAGACCTCAGCCGCTTCCAAAAACATCAGATATGTATCGGATTCAGTGCCACAAACTGAAGTCGGATTTGAAAAACCATCAGATTTATGCCGTTCAGACAGAAAAAGATCAGATATGGGTCGCATAGGGGCAAAAAAGTCGGATCTGATGCGCTTTCACCTGCAGTGTGAACGCAGGAATCAGAGACTGATTAACTCCGCCCCTGGTTGCCACAACGTCACACAATTCATTGATAAACTAAGTGGATTGGTGGTTTTTATGGAAAGTACAGCGTGTTGTATTACCTGTTTCATTGTCACCGTTAGCTGTCAGCTGTCACAAACCACAAACCTGTTTTGGTTTTCGTTTCTGGCGTCCTGTCCACGCCACCCTTCCTATTTCACTTTTCAAACACCGCTGACCGAGCGTTTCTGACTCCCGGTCCTCCCGATTAGCCGATCCAGCCCTGTTTTAATTCAAATCCAGTTTTTTAAGAGGATGTACTTTCATCCTGCACCCCTCTAAACGCCCTGTGGAAGTATTATTATTTTGTAAGTATAGCTTTTAATGAAAATGTTTCATATTGGACCTTTAGGTAATAGTTTCTTAACTTATGATGTGAGTCTACGTAACCATCAGTTACTTAAAGCAGCTTTTTGGAACCACTTCGTATGACAAATTATAAGTAATCTGAGATTTCGTCTTATTTTTTGTGTATTTTGGGTTGGTTGGAGGTGGTTTAGCAGTTAGTTGGGGGTCAGAGGTTAGTTAGGGGTTATTCTAATTAGTTGTTACAGCGAGGATAGAAGAAGATAAACCTGTGATCATCTCTTCTCCATCTTTAGATAAACCAGATCTGTTCCTCGGCTGAACGCAGACATCCGTCCGTCCTGATAATAAAACGCTGAGCTTAGCTGAAGCAGATTTCTGCTTCCTGATCAGAAAACGGTGTTTGAGATGGTGGGTTTACTAACTTCCTTGTAGCCGACTGTTGCTGAGGGTGAAGAGCAGACTAATGATGTGTCCTGCAGCTTTCCCCTCGTCTCTGTCCTGCTGACGGCGGCGTTCCTGTCAGCAGGAAGTTCAGAGAAACCTCCGGACCGTCTGACAGGAGCAGCTTGTAGAGAAGCAAAACGAACACCATCAGGGGGGATTTTTTCTTCTTGTCTTTCTGTCTGGTTTCATGTAATCAGCCTGGGGGAGACATGATTCAGCTTCACCTCCGTATCCCAGACAAACAGCATGAACATGGGAACATGAAGAGTAATAGCGCCACCACACTTGTGTTTGTCTGCGTCAGGCAACGTACCCATATGCACTTTGTGGGTTCCAACGTTTGCTTCTGAGCAATGAAGAGCGCGTGGGCGGGGCTTCTGAACTATGGTGGATCGTATCTAGAAAGTAGCTTGGCTTTATTAGCAAGATAAAGCTAGAGCGTTTGCTCTAGCAAGTAATGCTGCGTTCACAGCGCCCCAAACGGCAGAGTCCGTGTAAAGTCTACGGTCGAGTCCGTCAGAGTCTCTGCGGTGCGTTGTGTGTGTCGGCTCCGTCAACTTTTCAAGCGGTAATTGCGTTGCAAAGCAGCAACGTAGCAAAACGCTATCAACGCAGAAGTTCAGCTAGCAGAACTTTTGACGGACCCAACGGAGTTAACGCAGTGCGGCAACCAATCAGAGCGTCTCCCTGTAGTGATGTCACTATACACGTATCTTGAATGAAGCGCGGGTCCAGTGAAAACATTTTCAACAAACGCAGATTTAAAAACTCATAAATAACACTTACCGCAGTCAGATGGACAGGCGCTCCTAAAGAGGAACAGAGAACCTGTAGTTGGTGTCCTGGTGGGAGATTTAAGCTCTGATACGGCCGAGGAGGTCGTAAAATTAGGTGGAAGTAGCGCTGAAAGCGAACCTCATCCATAAGCAGCTCCTGGAGCAAATGGTTAAACTCCCCGAACTCAGAACGCATCTGAAGAATAAACGCTGATGCACCCGATGTCGACGTTGTCTAGCTTTTTAACTGGGGACAAACCAGCCCATGTCGGCACTAAGTCACCGAACATCAGGGCTCTGGTTTATAAAGCTGCTTACACACAAAGCAGGGTCTAAAAACGACGTCGGCCACTTTCTACGCCAAGTTTGGGAAAACTATTTTAATGTAATTAAATAATTAGCTTTCGTTTATTTTAATTGGCTTTTTGAGTCGAACGCTACGCGTGTTACTGGGATAAGGAGACCCTGGAGGGAGATTTTCCTCTTATTTGATTACATTAAAATAGTTTTACAAACACTTAAAAACATAAATCATTGAATATTAGGGTAAAAAAACACTTAAAAACAACATTTAAACCGTAGAATAGAAGCTTTACTTTAAGTTCCTATACTCCTAGTTAAGCTAGCATTAAACATCTGAGTTGTCAGAATGAGTAGTTAAGCAAACGTAATAAGGCAACCAGCTGCAAAGCATTTCTGAATAAACTCAACAGCAGGATTGTGCTGAGTCAGTTTTTAGACTTATTCACACATTTAAGTTGAACCAATTTGTGAAAATAAGTTGATTCAACTAAATCAACATACGTTGTGTCAGCTCAGAGACATGAGTAGATGTGACTAATTATCTTCAATTATCTAAATTGTTTTTTTTTAGTTTCACACAATGTAAACATTAGTTTAGTTAACTTACTTTTTTAAGTCCAGTCAGCTTTTCTTTTTTACAGTGCAGATATCTTGCGTATGGCTGTCACCCTTCAGGCCTCCGAATCGACGACTCTGATTGGATGAATTCCTGTTGCTATGTGTGACTTTCTCGTCAGTAATTGGCTGGCTGCTGCACTACTTTGGTGATATTTCTGCCGCCTTCTTCTCCAAATTCGTAACAATTTACTTTGTTACGAATTCAAACACGCAATTAACTTAGAATATGTCATTATTGTTAATTGTATTTATTTTTTAATAAAATTAAAAAACACCGGGAAAACATTGTTTGAGTGTCTTATTATTATTAATAATTGGTTTTCCTAAAAAAAATCTATTATTCTGTTGAATTCAAATACTTTTTGCCATTTATTGTCACTTTACAAAGTGTTGAACATTAGTGATTTCTCATATCGACTGTTTAATGTTCTCTCATGAATAAAAGTAGGATAACATATATATATAGGAATACAAATAAAACCGTCCATATTTCACGTTATTAACTATACAAAACGATAAAAGGAGGAAAAGGTTATTATTTTCATGTGCGTTCGCTACTTCCTATTTCAAAAAATGTAACTCTCAACACATTTAAATCTGTAATTGTAAAACTGAATTGTTTCTGCAGAGCTTTAAACAGTTGAGATTTATTTCACTCTGAACTATAAAAGTTCCCCTCCTTGCTAGCTCGGGCTAACGGGTTTATATACGGGGGATGGTGTAAACGTATTTTCCTGTTGAATGCATCGTGGGTTTAGTTTAGTTCGTCGCGAGCGCTAACGGCTTCAGGCCTCATTTAAAGGAACGGTGTCAGCATTTCCACCAACAGACTTTCTGAAGGGAAGATTGTTCCTCTGGGAATCTTCAGAACCTCCCAAATGAAACCAGGTCTGGTCGATATCCCATCAGCCCCTGGGAGCATCAAAGGTCGGCTCAGTTTATCTTCTGTCTCTGAAAGGTCAGAAACCAAACCATCGCCTTAATCTGGGCGTGGCGGAGACATCCATGATGATGATGATGACGGGAGTTTTACGCTTCATCTGTAGAGTTAAAAGGTCAGAGTGTCGCCTGTTACCACGGTAATGCATGTTGAGCCAATCAGAGAATGCCTGTCACCTTGAAGCCAGTCAAGGTGCCGTTCATCTCTGGTCAAACTGCTGCAGTCAGAGGAGAAGACGGAAAACCCTTCCTGAGAGTTAGAAACATTTATGGAGCAAAGGCCAATCATTACTCAGGGTTTCTACAGGGCGTTAAAAAGCATTCAATTGAGGTGCAGAAATGAAGGCCTTAAATGGCATTAAAAAGGAGTTTCATAATAAAATTAGCAAACTGTAGTTCTGATAGCAGGAAAACACATTTTATGGCTATAAATGTAGTTATTTATCCAGCCTTTTAATGTGAGGCTCCATTCCCTGTGCGTCACATGACACTACTAATACTACTGTCACATGACTGCCTCTGCCTCTTCCCTTTTAACAACGCTTCTCACTGCAAAAAGTGTCCGTCTAACCAACGCCAACAACCTTCTTTCCAGCCAAGAAGTATTTTTGATCTTGTTTGGAGATTTTCATACTAAAGAAGAGCACAATGTGCTGGATTATTAATCACATTTAGATAATAACATCCTGATTTATCAAGATTCCTGATAATGACCGCAAATCAAAAATTTGCTCTATTGGTTTTCCTTCATTTGTGGCTGATTTACTAAGATTGCGTGAGCAATTCTCAGCAGGCGCAAGCAGCAGGCCGCTAATGTGAGCTGCACCACGTTTGTGAGTAATAAATGTAATTCATGTGCTGCTCTCTGCTGCATGCATACATCGTGCTCCAGGGTTAGACTGATTCAAACTGCAGCATGTCTTTATTTTGTTTTTAAAATCTCATATATAATGCCAGTTATCATCGTGGTATTGTATATGATTACTACATTTTATTCATTGGACTCCAGGAAGGTTGACCACTACGTGAGAAACTAATGAGGATCCGATAGGATCATAACTCACTGCGCGCTCAAAGTACAGGTAAATATTTAAATAACTATCAGGTTTATGGCCATTAGAGTGTTAATTACTATTAGGTTATATTGTGTGCGAAAAATAGACGCGGAAATATCCAGCTCAAACATTTTTATGCTTCGTAAATCAAACTGCGCCTGGAACGCCTTTTGCTCCCAGATTTCATACTCATAAAGGGCAAAGGCGCTAAATGGATTGCGTGCGTCTTGCTGTGGGTTTAACAGGCGCAATGCTCTCTGCGCCGTGTTGATCGATCAGCTACGGCCTGTTTTTGTGACTCTGTCCTGTTTGTGCGGGTTTAAACAAGAGCAAACCGTTGATAAATCAGGCCCTAAATGTCTCATTTACGTACCAAGTGCAATTCTCTGACTGCTTTGGCAGATTAAAAAACTAGATTATAGTCTAAAAATTCTCAAATTAGGTGAAATAATCTGCCATTTCAGTAAAACAATTTCACTTGGCAAGAATTCTGTAAATCAGATTAATGACCTAACACCGTCTGATCTGGCTTATTGTATAAACATCGAAACAAGATTTAAAAAAAATACTTTTTTTGCTGGAAACAATATTGCTAGACTTGGTTAGATGGACACTTTTTGCAGTGTAACAAGTTTGCGGATGAAAATGCCGAAAAGACCTGAATGCAACATCTGCGGGAAGATTTCTGCACACAGCAGCTATTTAACATGCATGGGATAATCTGATGAGCTGAATCTTTCCTCCTCCTGCTGCATCAGCAACAAAAACACTGGAGATGATTGAGGATGAAAGGCTGGAAAAGCAGAAATATACCATAAAACAAACTTCCCACTATTTGTTCACCTAGCATTAGAAAATGTAGTTTAGCTGGTTTATTTCGCATTGGTATTACAGACAGGGTAGTTTTATTTTTATACAAATATTTTCCTTTTCTGCCTTTACTTTTTGGACTGAAAGTTTGCTGTTTCGCTTTGGAAAAAAAATTACATTCAAAGTATTATCAATAAAGAACGAATAAAAAACTAAATTATTTAGCAAAAACTTTCAGTGTTTTTGACTTAAAGTGTGAGCATCTTGCTGTGGATTTAGCAGGCGCGATGCGCTCTGCGTCGTGTTGATAGAAAATGGAATCGAAAAAAGTATTGTGAAGGTATCGTGAAACCCCGATATCGTTAAAGTAGCAGTATTTAAAGGTATGAGGTCCGTTTCTGTAACCAAAAGCAGAATGTCGTTAGCAGCTACCATTTGGATGGTGCACAACGCTGTAGGTGGAGGTTTGGTGGGTGATTAATCGATAAAACCGATTAATCAAATGATCTGTTTATGAAGATTTACATTAGAGAAAATCAAGATATTATTTTTTAATCAATGAGCTACTTAGTCTTCCATAACTCAGAGTGATTTCTTTCCTCCGACCATCTTGACTTACAAAAACACTTCACAGCTTGTTTTTAGTTGGACTTCATGTCAGCTCCCGGACCGGGTAATTTAAATAAAAGCAAGTTTAAGAAAATCATTTTCAGCACTAGCAATTTCTTTTACCATTAATCTCTACGAATATACATCAAAAATATTGTTGAAAATGAATAAAATGATGCCCAATCATTGAAAAAATATTGACTGCTTTATCACATATAACCATAAAAAGCGAGCATAACATAAATGGGGGCGGGTCCTATTTTATGGGGGTGGTCCTATTGGACGCTGTGTTTCCTTCTACGTGAACCAATGTGGACATTTACTGACTTTCGAATGTGCGGTTACATCCCTTTTCTCCTTGTCTTCATTAGAAGTTTAAAATGAAAAGCTCTATGAAGAGACTTGAAGGGACACCAGGTAATATTTTCATGTTAATTAATCATCTTTGTAAGTCGGTATATGGTTAAATGACTCATTACAGGGCGAATGAAGACTCGGAAGATCCAGCATTTATCTCTGCAGCATCAGTGCTGGTTTAGATCAGCAGTTCCCAAAGATTCGGGTCGGGACTCCACTTGGGGTTACTAACATGTAAGCGTGGGGTCTTGAGAAAATAATGTCAAAACCAGAGGAAGCAATGAGCTGATATCTCTATTTTATAAATCAAATGAAAGATGAAAAAAATCGGTCGATATGTTGGCTGTTGGTTATGTTTTCACTGTGTCACTTTTTGGCTGATTCAGAACAATGCTTTTATGTTCCATGTTTGGGTCACAGGCGTCGTAAACTTTAATTTTGCGGGTCAGAAACTTAAAAGTTTGGGAACTGCTGGTTTAGATTATATTTACCCAGCATGCCCTGTACAGTAGCCCGCTTCCTGCTTCTGGTGTGGTCTTCCACGATTAGCCGATTCGTCACGACAATGTCATCGTTGTTTTTTTTATAAAAAAAGCGTACTTTTTCTCTTAAAACTGCGGCTGTACCGCTCACAGCACCGGGAATCCGGATCGCTCGTAGCGTAGCTCCAGAAAAGCCCAAACTGTCATGGCGAGCCGACAACGGAGCTCTAATGTTTAGGAGCGTTTTACAAAAATTTTACAGAATCGCGTGTAATCCAAAATCCACAAAGTATAACCTGCTTACCGCGGCAGGACGACGGTGATGCTCCAGCATCTTAACAGGAAGCCGGCTGGCTGACTGCGAAGAGTCAACTGCACCGGGCTCGCTAAGCTAATTAGCATTAGCTACTAACGCTAACACCAACAGTAGGCTGACCGAACATCCTCTTTTAAAGAGACACCAGGCAACGTTTTCATGTTAATTCTTCGTAAGTCGTTATATGGTTAAATGACTCATTACAGGGCGAATGAAGACTTTACTGCCTGTAGACAGAATATCCCACTTGCAAGTTCAGTGTAGCGACCTTCAGTCTCGCGAAGTCTCAAGCATCTCGAGAAGCAGGATCAGTTTTCGGCACGCATCCCCAACAATGAGGCAGTCTAACGAAACCCGGCTAGCAAGTGTGGCAAACTGATGGCAGACGGCTAAGAAGCAGCAAAAACCTTTGACGAAAGATGCAAAGAAAAGAAAAAGAGTTTCAGAGCGAGCGAGGGCTCGCACACGCATCAATGTTGGTTAAACTTTTACCGAATGGCGAGAGCTGAAAGACACCGAAGGCTCAAAGTCGGATACAGACCTCGCATTCTTGCTTTTGCGCTTGTAAGTAACACTTTTATATTTTACTTTGTGCCTGGTTAGGGTTGGCAACTGATCAGCTGGGTTGCTCGTGGCGAGCGGTGAGGGGGGGAAAAAACTAAACAGTTCGTTTTTACGACAGTGTGTTTGAAAGCAAAATTTACTAACGGACGCTAGGGGGAGCATCGTAGAGAAAACACTCAGACTTGCCTGGTATCCTTTTAAAAACAAACTACAACTTTCTCCAACCCTGATCGATCGACAAACCTAGACGCACCCAACCCGTTTATCTGTCCCCGCTGGGGAGGAGGTGTTCAGTCAGCTGTCGTTTCCGAGTCTTTGTGCAACACGGCTGAATCCCACAGAGACGATCAACGCCACCAGAAAACTAGAGTAAACATCGCGATTTCATTCTTCTAGTGGAAATAACCGCCGGAGCCACAAAACGTAAGGAAACACGCTGAGGTCACACGCTTTCTGCTGCACAGGTAACAACTTTCACCTTCAGGTTTTTTGTTTTGTTTCCAAACTAGCGCATGTCATGGTGAAACTGCACTTAATCATTTTATCCATTTACAAAAATATCTGAAAAATATGACTGACTTTTGCCTTTCACAAATATAGTTCTTCCACATATTCACCTCTTCACTCGCTGCCTGTGATGAAACAGAGTCAGATGTGATTCTGCTGCTTATGTTTCTCTGGGGGTTAAACTATCCGACTTTTAGCGGAAAATCCGTCGTCACTCGAACACAAAAATACCGCTTGCTTGCAATGATTTAGGTATATATTGCCCCCTATCGTCAGGAAGCTGCACACTGTCACTTTAAGAAAAAACAGGTAGGAAAATAAAAAATCTATAGAAATGGGATTTGGTGTGAAAAAAAAAGAGATATAATTTTTAAGCCATATCGCCCAGATCTAGCTCAATAATCATTCATTACATTTATAAAACACACTGTTCCCAGACTAGTTCTTTAATGTACATGTGCCTTTGATGGCAATAAATGTGTTGTTGTTTTTGAAATGGCATTTAAGGGGAATTAAAAAGCATTAAATCAGATGAGCTGATTTGCAGAAACTCTGTTGGCTCAGGAAATACGCCAGATCTGGATAAAGATCTGGATGTGGGCTGAAGACAGAAATCTTCACGCTGCAGAGGAGACGTCTTCCCCTGATTTGTAGGAACCAATCTTTATACTGCATCAGAATACCAAATATGATGGAAAAGTAAAAGATTAAAACATGTGAGACATTCGTGACGGGAGAACAGACAACTTGCTTAAAAAGTGAAAAAGCCCTCTTCATCGGGAAACGTGTGGCTGAGGCCCAGATCTCCACCCAGCAAATGTTTGACAATTCCTCTGCATCAACATAAAGGTGTAAAATAGGCAAGGCATGTTTATTTTATAGAGCACAATTCATACACAAGGCAATTCAAAGGGCCTCACAGCCGATTTCAAACCCATCAACTTAAAAAATAATGAATTACAATAAAAAGTAAGTACAGAAAATAAGTTTTAAAATGACAAACAGGATTTTGTGAAAGCGTGCTTGCATGTTGTACATCTGTATCTCCTAAATAGTGTCTATATGCCAGTGTGTATTGTCTTCTTGTTTCTTTCCTTAAAATGATTCCTAATGATTGTTTTTAAATGCAGATGTTTAGTGATATTATAGCACGACTCCCCAAGATCATCACATTTAGCCCTCTTTTGTAGGATTCCCAGAAACTCCTCCCAAGTATCATATAGATGATATAAATAGCATTATTCAAGCATTAATATACGTCATCATATTGAATTTGACGCACTGAATTAATCTCAGTTTAGGGTTAAACACAGCGGGTCTGATGCACATTTGCTGAAGCTTTCTTGGTTCTGACGTCCATGAAGGTTCTGGTGGCACTGAGGGAAAAATAAAGACTCTTTTTTTCTAGCGCAGGTTGTTGCAGAGCTGTACAGAGAGACAGATCAAATATTTACAAGGTTAGAGATGAATCACGTCAGCCTGACGATTTTAAGATCTTCATTTGTACATTTCTGAAATGACCTCGTTTCTGTCCGACTGCTGTGATGAATGTGAGGACTGTCCCACACAAAGCAGGACATTTGGTCACCCTAGGATGAAGATGTCCAGTGAGGGACGGGAGGTTCGTCGTTTGGTGTCTCTGCTGGGATGAAGAAGGGATCTTTTACAGAAACCCGAGTCGTTAAAAGGTTGTTAAAAACACAGAGGACGGCTGATTCAGTGCCACGACCTGTTTGGAAGAGATTTAGATCATTAAGGGAAAGGATTCGATTATAGCCTATTTCTGTCAGAAGCTTAGACAGGAATGGACGTTTTGAAAAAAGTTAGAAAGGTTGTTTTATCGAGTCCTCCTGAGTCTGCGGAGTTTCTGGGACCTTCTTAATGTGTCTCCATCAGAGTAACGAGTTAAATGTTTGTCTGCAGCTTCACTCGTCTGACGGATGAATGATGACACATTCATAAATAACGATCAGTCTCAGGGCAGCTCTCATCATCAGCCAGTTAGCAGACAGACAGACGGAGACAGAATAAAGCTAATTGGCTTTCTGCTTTAAACTCAGAGCTTTGTTTTAATCCGCTGGAGAACGATTATGACTGTGGAGCGTTTTGTAGGAATATTTATTACTCCAGAGACTCCTTACAGGATCATTAGTTATGTTGGTTTCTTCATTTTACTCTTTGATTCCTGAAAGCAGGAAGGTGCTCTGTTTGTGGGAAACATCTCATCATGGAGGAGGGGGGGGGGGGGGGGTGTCACTGGGGTTTTGATTAAAAATAACAGATTCTTCTGGGGAACCTGGAACTGTGGCAGAAAGTCTGTTTCTCCCTCTGGAACATCTGACATGTCGTTCAGGTCCGGTTGATGAAAACGTTCTGTTGCTGGGATCCTCACCAATCGCTTCAATCCCCACAATTTTCTTCCAAACTTTCGGCATATTTGAGATCCATGCATTGGTTTGCTTTAAAGTTGAAGCTTTGTTTGCAAGAGCAACTAGTTTCCAATTTTCTTTAAATTGCTTTGTTTCATTTTTGCTTAGTATGCATTATTTAGCAATTGTTGCATTATTACAACTTGATATGCAAAATAGAAACGTTGCAAATTGAGAATAGATCAGCATAGCAGTGAAAATGGAAGTTGTATTTACGGAATATGTAGCCGAGTGGGAGAATGTAAATGATGAAGAGGAGGGGTCCCAGGGCCGAGCCCTGAGGGACACCAGCAAACACCGGGGAGGAGTAAGACCTATGGGATTTGAGTTGGATAAACTGTGTGAGACCAGATAAATATGAGGTGAACCAGAGGGGGGGGGGGGTTGTTAGTTAAGCTGATGGAGGATGGAGTGAGCAGAATCACAGGCTACAAGCAGGTCGTTGGTTATTTTAAGGAGGGCTGTGGAGGAGGCGGGAACAGGGTGGAAAATGCTCATAAATATTATTTGTGGAGTTGAATAGCCACAGATTTTTATAGAATTCTGGAAACAAAGGGAAGGTTTGAAATAAGATGAACGTTATTGAAATTAGTGGGATCTAATGCAGGTTTTTCCAGGACGGGTTTGATTATGGCTGTTTTTGAATGGCTGAGGGACAATACCAGAGATGAGGGATGAATGGAGGTAGAGAAGGAAGACAGGGTTCCACCCGAGTAGTGGGGAGGAGATCAAGATGACAAGGTTTAGATCTGCAGACGAGTTCTGAAACATCTTGGATGGAAAAGCTGGAAAATGTGGCTGTTATGGGTAAAAATGGAGGGAAAAGTTCATTCCAGAGGCTGCAGCTCCTCATGAGGTCAGATGTTGGTGGATATCAGATATCAGTTCATTTCTTTCTTTCTTTCTTTCTTTCTTTCTTTCTTTCTTTCTTTCTTTCTTTCTTTTAAATAATTCCAGTTTTGTTTGTTTGCATTTATTTATTCATTAATTTATTTAGTTACAATTTATTTATGTATTTATTTACTTCCACTTCATTTATTTTATTTCATGTTTTACGTTTCTGCAGCAACAGACATTCAGGATGTTTGGAAATCAGTTTTCATTGGGTGTTTCTAAAATAAATGATTAATTTGTAATATTTATATCCATGTCCATAGATAACAGCCCCGTTTGAAATTCATAGTAAAGTAAAAAAAAATCATAGAAATATAATCCATGTTCCAATTCCATTACAGTAAGACTTTTTTATCAAGTAAGACGACGTATTGTTGGCTAAGTCATAATCGATAAGCGTTTGGATCCAAAACTCGGAATCGGCCGATTTCAAATGATCCCCAACCCTGTAAAACACGCTACCTCTGCATATTTCCTAAATGATCATGGTGGGCCGTCATGGACAGCCCAGTAAACTCCCAGTGTCCTGTTAGAGCAGCAGCCTTTGACCATTTGACCCGGCCTCTGATTGGCTAAAATCTCTGAGCTAACAGAAGGAACAGAACCTTAAAAGCAGGAGGAATAATCCTGCTATCTGTTGAGGAGCATTCAGTCATTTCCCATCATGCTTTGCTGCGGTGGACTCATTAGTGCTGAAAGCATCAGGCCTTGTTACCGAAACAAGCGATGAGGTTGGATAAACGGAGAAGAAAGCTCTAATTGAGCTCCTGGAAACGCAGATCTTTAGAGGAGCGACAACAACAGAGTCCTGGTGGTCTGCATGTAAAATTCACCCAGGAGAACAATGAGTGCAGAGAAAACCCTCCATCTGGTGCATTGTTCACCGGCGAGGCGCTCATTATCCGGCCCATTATGTGTCCGAGCCCCAAAACGAAGAGGAAAAGCTCGTCTCTCTGTCGGCCGTTTATCTGCAGCTGAGCCTGGTTAACAAATCGGAACAGAACGTCTCCTTCGACAGCTGCTGATGATGGTTTCCCAGCTTCCCTCACGGTGAGGAGGAGGAGGATGAAGGGCTGCTGACCGTAGCTGCAGCCTAGAAGATCCACGCCTCGGGAAGATTAATGAAGCTTCATCTTCATTAAAACTCAACGTTCATTGTCTGAAATCCCCCCATAGTGTCCCCAGCGGTGGAGATTTTAACTTTGATTGGGAATAATAATCCCTGATTGGCCGTCGCGTTGGGCAGCGGTAGAGATGCCGGTTACTTAATCCTAGGTTATAACTTCTGTCAGCAGCTTTGCGCCCAGACGTAAAAACAGAGACGTTCTTCCATTTATAATATTGTGTTTCTTTCTCGCCGTTCTCTGCTGATTTTTCTGAGTTTCAAAGAAATTCCCAACCAGGACAGCAGGGGGTGCTAGCTTTTCATGGCGGGTCTACCTTCTGTTGCATCATTGTTTCTAGTTAATTAGAGGTTTTTTCTTCAGCTTGTGAACACGTTCCCCAGAAAGTACGTTTTTGTTAAGCTGTAAAGCTTTTTACTAGAAACACATGGAAACAAACTCAGCAGCTTTTTTTTGTTGTTTTCCTACAACCTCCTGGTGTTCAAAATCACCAAGAGACCAGATTAGATAAATTATCCTTTCATTATAAAGCATATAGTGGCCTGAATAATGGCGCTGCGTCAATCCGTCTCCGTCAAAACGTAGATTACTGACTACTGATTCCTCCTTCCAAAAACAACTTAGTTCACTTAGTTACTTTAGTGATTACTTTATTTTAAAAGTAACTACATTACAAGCTCTTTTATTAGTTACTGTCAGCAGTAATACTCCTTACTGCCTCAACATAGAAACAATACTTACTTTGTTTTAACAGTAAGGAAAAATATTTGCTTTTTTAACGTCGCGTATCATCGACAGCAGATGATGACAATAAATGTTACCAATTTCACATTTATCGAACTTTCAAACAATATTTAAAACAATATTTAGTAATATTTTATAACACCAAATATAGTTGACGTAGAACAAGAACAAGTGGATAAACAATATTTAACAAATTTAAAAACATTTGCGGTAGGACAAGTAAAAAAAAGAATTTATTGCTGAAAAATAAAAATTCTAATAATAAATATTTAAGCGTACATGAAATAATAACAAAATTTCACACAGTAGAAACAAGTAAGCAGCATAATAAAGTGCACAGTGTGCAATAATGCTGGGAAAAAACTATCGGCGAACGCAGCAGCTGCTTATCGGCCGATACACGTAAAAACCTAATATCGGCCCGATATATCGGTCTATCCCTACCGATAACGCATTTGGTCTATTTATTGTAAACTTTAGCCTCAGATAACCTTTACAGCTAACATTCATCAAATCTGCTAGTGGGGAAGTTTACACTATGTCGTCAACCAGCGCGAGTAACGGAATCCATGTACCCCTAACCTACTGGCAGGGAAGGAAATGATGCGTTCAATGGCCTCTGTCGCAGTCACCGAGCCGCACCGCTTATGCTTCTGGTGTCAAACTGTAAAGTATGCCGACGAACTGCAGTGATTTCTGGAGCAGCTGGAATTCAGTTTCGTTGAATAAAGCGGCATATTCGTATTTCGTCGCCGCGGTGCCCTGAGATCAGCAAAACAGGGTCTGCTGCAGGTTTGATTCTCGCAGTGAGCTTGCATTTTGGATTTGTGCCCCTAAGCTGTGGAACCAGCTCCCCCCTTCCCTTCCTATCTTTCGGTCCCGTTTAAAAACCTATTTTTACTCTTTAGCTTTTGATCTCGAGTTGTAAGTTTGTGTCAGTGTTTTTGTCTGGATTTCTACTCTGTATGATAAATGTGATTTTATTGCGTATGTTACTCTTCTTAGCTTGTTATGTTTAGCCTTACTGTACAGCACTTCGGTCGGCTTCGTTACCGTGTGTAAATGCGCTCGATAAATAAAGTTGTATGGTATCAGCACCGGGAGAAATCTGTCAGAATATTTATGTAATTTCTAAAGAGGAGTCGAGGAAACCACTCAGCTTCTGATATAAGATGCAGAGACGACAGGTACAAAAACGTACTGTCGTCTTTGACCCATATTTTGTTATATTTATTTTTCGTTTCGTATTTTAAACTTATTAGTACAAAATAGCCCCTCACCCTGTAAGATTCATCGCTGGACATGATGCTGGCTGGTTACGGCGACAGAACTGGCATCCAGACGGCTTTTTGTTATAGCAACTACGACCTCAGCACACTAGATGTCGCTGTGGTTCCCATGTTCCATATTCAACCTTTAACAGGCCCTGCGTTTTGATTCTACAACCCTTAAAAATCCCTTTTCTACAAGAATTCAAACTTTGTGTTTCATTTAAAATACCTGTTTATGTATCGTAAAGCAAAAACTAATTTATTTTAGATTTTTTTTTTTGACTCAATTATTTTTCGCCATTGTAGCAAAAATTTTGGACCTCTCGGTTCTTCCCATCTAGAGGAGTTTCCTGGTTTCTAGATCCCCCCCTGATTAATTTAAACCAAATTCTTGAATATTTTTATTTAACCATCTCATCTTTACGCCCGACTTTCTCTTCGGTTCGTTTTCCATCCTTTTGGGTTTCAGTTTCAGTTTCAGCTGGTGTTAATAAATCTCCATGTTCTCTGCTTCTTCTCCAGCTCTTGTCCTACAGCTGCTTTCATTATTCCAGGCAGCAGACGAAAGGACAGCCTGGTTTCCCTATCGACAGCAGCAGCAGCAGGAGCGTTTAGCCGGATATGAAAATGAGTTTCCCTCTGAGGAGCGGCGAGCCGTCACTCAAAGCTCCTTCTCATCCCCTTCCAGCCTCAGCAGCTGCCAGCGTACGCCGCGGCGCTGGTCTCAGAGCAGCCCGGCACGTCCGTCTGCTGCAGAGAACAATAGCAGCTCCTGGGTGGTTTCCTCCTCTCTGATCCAACAGGAATCCTTTAAGGCTCCAATTCCTGGACAGATTTCCTCCGTCACCACATCTCAAAGTGCCGTTTATGTATTTTCCCTCTGAACGGGGTATCGAGATGCACCCAAGTCGCATATAGCAAAGTAATTGCACCCTAACCTCAGTAAGTAATTATGCCACCATTGGTAGTAATATTTGCCTCTGACGGTGAGTATTTAACAATGCTGTGTCCAAATTGTTCTAATTCGGTCACATTAAAAAGTTTGCACCATAAAAATAATGTTTAAGGTCAAGCCATGTGATCTCATTCTAATTTCAGTCTGGACTTTGACTAGACCACTCCAGAAATGTTTGTTTTTAACCATTCAGGGGTTGGCTTTCTTTTATGTCTTTACCCCAGAAAATGAGCCTTAGGTCAAAAACCGATGACTAAATTTTATTTCTATATCACACTTTCAACAAAAGGCATGGTTTACATGATTCAGTGGTAGACAAACCAAATACGTGATAAAAATATGAAAATTAAAACGTATTGTTACTAAAATTAATGCATTTAGTAACTGAAGCATAAAAAAAATTAATGTGAGAGTATGAAATTTAAAAAACAAATGAAACATAAGAATCCATCAATAAAAAGAGAAGGTGTGTAGAACAAAATTTACGCAAAAGAATATAGATTAGAAACAGAAGAAAAAAAACCCACAATCAGTTAAAAAAAAAGAATAACAAAATCGAATGTGATTAAAAAATACAATAGCAAGCTATTACGGTTTTAAAGTATGGAGGACAATCTCTGCCAAAACTGACAATAAATAAATAAATGTGGAGTTAAATAAATTGGTAAAGACAATTGAAAATAAATAAATATGGAAATACATCTGAAGAAAAAAAAAAATCACATTTATTTATTTATTTCCACATTAACGTATATTCCTTTTTTCACATTTCCGGATCAGATTTATTTACAGGAGTGTATTCTAATAAGACGGGTGTTAACATAAAGTATTAATAAAGCTATAACAAGCCGTTTAAATATTAGCTTAAAAAAATATGTCTCCACATTCAAACAAGTAATTTTCCAAATTAATTTAATACTGAACATCTTTTCATAATGATGTGATTCAGGACTTTTCAAATAAAACGTTGATTATTCTGATAAAACTGTATATTTTAAATGGCTACGGCGGGCCGGATTTGGCCCCCGGGCCTTGAGTTTGACACAGCCACCAGACAACGGGTCTTCTGCTGCAAGGTCGTTTTATTTGTATAGCATCAAGGTGCTTTAATCAGACAGAAATATGACTCATAGGCAGCGCTGAACCAGATGCGTTTTTATCTTTGATTTAAAGCAGCTCAGTGTCTCAGCAGCTCTGCAGTCATCAGGAAGTTTGCTCCACATAAGGGGAGCATAGAAGCTAAAAGCTGCTTCTCCATGTTTGGTTCTGGTTCTAGGGACGACCAGAAGGGCGGCTGGAAAAAAAAATCCATTCCTATTTAGCAAGATTCTGTATCGATCCAGAATGTTACAGTTTCAATTCTTAAAAATATGTTTTCTGAACATTTATATCCCAATAATTCGCTGCGCGTCGTGTTTGTCAGGCAGCGGCCTCCACTGTGTGTCATAGGGGTATATATTAATACCAAAAGGTGAGTTTCCACTCCTTTAATAAATAGTATTAATTACAGTAAAGCATATTTTTTAAAGTTTATCCCTATTATAACTGTGTTAAATCTGCTACGCTGATTTGTGGTCATTAACAGTCCTTGTTGCACCGGTACGGAGGTTTGATTTATCACGCAATCACCGCCAAACATAACCTAGAGGTATTTTTGTAAAAACTGGCAGCTAATAAAGCTGATCTCTGATCGCTGAAGAATGTGGAGATATCGTCCCGGTCCTGATGTGGATAGTAGAGAAATTCAGCGTTTTGTGCGTCTTCCTCTCCCTGTTCTGGGATCCTGTCCTGCATTCCACGGGTCGGGATAACCAGGATGGTTTTCTTTCGTACTTTTCTGATTGCTGTGTCATCCCATCGGCCTTTCAGCGTTTGGTTCTCTGCAGCTGAACTCCAGAGATTCCCTCAGAACCAGACGGGCGTCCGTTTTAGTTACTGAGTCTGCCCATAAGTCGTCCAAGTCACTCACAGCTATCAGAACATCTCATCCTGTTCAGGCCTCCATAAAAGCAGACAAAAAGATAGAAGTCTGGAGCGTCCCTGAACGCCTCCCTCCAACCATCAGACCATATTCTTCTCCAACGCTCTGCAGCCTCCTGCATCAGAACCCATCTAGGTTCTGGTCCAGGTTCAGGACCTCCTGGGGAAAAAGAACCTTTAGGGACCAGATGATGGCGGCAGCAGGAGGAACAGTCGAAGCTCCGTTCCAGGTTTCCTCTACAACATCAGGACACAATGAGGCAAATAGCTGGACTGAAAAAAGGTGTTGTTTCCATGGAAACGGAACAAACCACCTCACACCCCCACAGGTCACCGGATTGGGGTCAAAGTTCCTGTTTTTACAGAAGGCAGCTGCAGCGCTGGCTCCTGATTGGCTGCTCCTCATTAACCTCCTCATCAGAGATGAAGCATCACCTGCTTTCATCAGCCGAGGTAATTAGAGACCTGCTGACCCGCTTTGGTTTGGACCGGGGGCCGGTTCTGACTTTAATCAGCACACAGAGTATTCTGCTGAGTCGCTCCAACATGGAGGAAGAAGGAACTTTCTGCTGAGTCGCTCAAACATGGAGGGAGAAGGAACTTTATGCTGAGTCGCTCCAACATGGAGGGAGAAAGAACTTTCTGCTGAGTCGCTCCAACATGGAGGGAGAAAGAACTTTCTGCTGAGTCGCTCCAACATTGAGGAAGAAGGAACTTTCTGCTGAGTCGCTCCAACATGGAGGGAGAAGGAACTTTCTGCTGAGTCGCTCCAACATGGAGGGAGAAGGAACTTTCTGCTGAGTCGCTCCAAACACGGAGGAAGAAGGAACTTTCTGCTGAGTCGCTCCAACATGGAGGAAGAAGGACTTTCTGCTGAGTCGCTCCAACATGGAGGAAGAAGGAACTTTCTGCTGTGCAAGGGAGAGGAACTTTGCTGGCCACAAAGAACTTTCTGCTGAGTCGCTCCAACATGGAGGGAGAAGGAACTTTCTGCTGAGTCGCTCCAACATGGAGGGAGAAGGAACTTTCTGCTGAGTCGCTCCAACATGGAGGGAGAAGGAACTTTCTGCTGAGTCGCTCCAACATGGAGGAAGAAGGAACTTTCTGCTGAGTCGCTCCAACATGGAGGGAGAAGGAACTTTCTGCTGAGTCGCTCCAACATGGAGGGAGAAGGAACTTTCTGCTGAGTCGCTCCAACATGGAGGAAGAAGGAACTTTCTGCTGAGTCGCTCCAACATGGAGGGAGAAGGAACTTTCTGCTGAGTCGCTCCAACATGGAGGAAGAAGGAACTTTCTGCTGAGTCGCTCCAACACGGAGGAAGAAGGAACTTTCTGCTGAGTCGCTCCAACATGGAGGAAGAAGGAACTTTCTGCTGAGTCGCTCCAACATGGAGGAAGAAGGAACTTTCTGCTGAGTCGCTCCAACACGGAGGAAGAAGGAACTTTCTGCTGAGTCGCTCCAACATGGAGGAAGAAGGAACTTTATGCTGAGTCGCTCCAACATGAAGGAAGAACATAGACTGTATAAAACAATGGACTAACCTTCCGGTACGTCCCCCATAGGTTTCTGAATAGCAAAAATGAGGCCAGTTGGGCGGTTCCCACCGCCGCCATCTTGTCCGCGTCACTCGCCTCGTCACTCTCAGAAACTCCAAAAATGGGCAAAGAGGTGGAGCTGAGAGTGGCGCTGTGAGGCTGGAGGCGGAGGGTTAACGCTCCGAGCCGACGTAGCTACAAGCTAGTCGGGAGCTAACTGAAGCTAACGTAGGCTGCAGCCGGTTTCAGCCAGAAGACCGCGGTTGAGAGACTTTTACCCCGTTTTTCAACAACGATCCCCTTTAGACCCAGAAACATCTCGAGTAGAGAAAACATATCAATATAATAAGACCCAAATGGGTCGGATCAATACGGCCTGATATTGTGTTATTTCCATTACCATCGGAGGAGGGTGAGGACTTAGTCGGCTTATCTTAACAACACATCCAGCAAAAAGTAGTCACAGTCATCATAAAAACTCAGATCCATCCATCCATCCATCTTCTTAACCGCTTATCCAATTCAGGGTCACGGGGCAGCTGGAGCCTATCCCAGCAATTATCAGGCGTTAGGCAGGGTCTGGAAAAACTCAGATCCCCCCCAAAAAATAAAAGGTTTTTGACTCACCTCAAATCTCAAACATCCATTAGTTTATGCCTCCAGCTGTGTTCCTCACACCAGTACTAATCTAACCAGCGATCATCCAGTCTGTCTAAAGTCCAACTCTGTAGTCTTCCAGCCTGATGTAACCGTCTCCCGCTCTTGAGTCTCGAGGTGCTCTACCTGACCGGGTCTGCCGCGGCGTCCTGGTCCTGCCGACTTTGCTGCTCTGCTGCTACCCGACCCATCGCCTGCTCCAAGTCGTGTGTAGAAAGAGATAAAAGCTCCGACCAGAACAGCATTCCTCTCTGCCACCTGACAGAATCCCCCCAAGCTCGTTAAGCTTCAGCCGGTATGAAGCATAAACTTCTTGGACGTTCTGTTACTGTAATCAAAACGACAGCAATCCATCTTTGCCCAAGAATTGCAGATTAAAATCCAAAACCGAATAAAAACTGCAGAAGCAACTGATAGTGGAGTTCAGAAACACCAAATAACTGAAGTCTTTACGTTAGTCCCAGGCTGTTAAGAGCTCCGCAAGCAGAGGGGGACAGCAGACTACGGAGCAAGCTATTAGCTACTGTTAGCCAACATCAGCTACAGTTAGCCACCATTAGCTACAGTTAGCCACCATTAGCTACAGTTAGCCACCATTAGCCACAGTTAGCCACCATTAGCTACAGTTATCCACCATTAGCTACAGTTAGCCACCATTAGCTACAGTTAGCCACCATTAGCTACAGTTAGCCAACATCAGCTACAGTTAGCCCCCATTGGCTACAGTTAGCCACCATTAGCTACAGTTAGCCACCATTAGCTACAGTTAGCCACCATTAGCTACAGTTAGCCACAGTTAGCCACCATTAGCTACAGTTAGCCACCATTAGCTACAGTTAGCCACCATTAGCCGCAGTTCGCCACCATTAGCTACAGTTAGCCAGCATTAGCTACAGTTAGCCACCATTAGCTACAGTTAGCCACAGTTAGCCACCATTAGCCGCAGTTAGCCACCATTAGCTACAGTTAGCCACCATTAGCTACAGTTAGCCACCATTGGCTACAGTTAGCCACCATTAGCTACAGTTAGCCACAGTTAGCCACCATTAGCCGCAGTTAGCCACCATTAGCCACAGTTAGCCACCATTAGCTACAGTTAGCCATCATTTCAATTCAGTTTATTTATATAGCGCCATTTCACAACAGATGTCATCTCAAGGCACTTTACAAAAAGAGTTATTACAATACAATGTTTAGTGTAGAAATTACAGAACCACAGAAGATTGCGTCGTGGAATTCTCAGCAATCCATCATTAGCCGCAGTTAGCCACAGTTACCCACCATTAGCCGCAGTTAGCCACCATTAGCTACAGTTAGCCACCATTAGCTACAGTTAGCCACCATTGGCTACAGTTAGCCACCATTAGCTACAGTTAGCCACAGTTAGCCACCATTAGCTACAGTGAGCCATCATTAGCAACCAGTGTTAGCCTAGACGGACCTGTCAATCAAAAGGACACGCCCCTAATTATTTATAATTTCAAAATTAAATTACAAATAAACGGAGGAGTTAGAAAAAAATTCACCCCCCTCAGAGTTGTCATGACGATAAACCTGAACTATCAAACCTAAAATGGTTTTTTGAACCAGGCTGTAAACATGTTTATTTTTGCTGTAAAGCCTTTTTAACATGGGAGTCAATGGGAAGTTGCTCCTTTTTGCAGCCAGCCCCCAGTGGATGAGGGAGGAACTGCAGTTTTTTGTCACTTCCGCGTTGGCTTCACATTCTGCGGGCGGAGTTTGCCCCTTGAGGAACAAGGAACTTTCTGCTGAGTCGCTCCAACATGGAGGAAGAAGGAACTTTCTGCTGAGTCGCTCCAACATGAAGTCACGCTTCAAATGAGAAGCAGATTTTTGTCGCGAAAACGCTTTTCTGCCTGATCTGCGCTGACGATGTGTGCGAATGAGGCGTTTGCGGCGCGTCAAAAAATCTGCTCAAGTTGAAAAAGTCTGAACTCCAACCAATGGGGAGCCTGGTGACGTGATGCTCTGACCCGGTTCACAGGGGGCGGGTCCAGCCAGAGCCAATCGTTCTTCACTCAACATGGAGGAGAGGCTGATAAACGCTGTGGCTAACAACCCGGAGCTATACGACACCAGCTGTTGTTTGTACAGAGACAGGAATAAAAAAGAACCAAGCTTGGAAGAAGATAAGTGAGGAGATGAAGCAACCTGGTAAGTTTCATCTCAGTTTTGAACGTTTTGACCGAACCTGTGCGAAAAGCAGCAAGACCGCCTACTGTCCCGCTATTTTACTGTTATTTTCCCGCTGATGTTTCAAAGACTTTCCCGCTAACTAAATAACGTGATTATTCAGAGGGAGCGGTTCAGCTGCAGGATCGGGAAGAAGCAGGGGGGGGTCCCAGACAGAAGGTATGTTTACGATGTTTTAACGTAGGCAGTTATTGTTTATTAATAAACAGTATACAGAGGTCCCGCTGTAACGTGGTTCGCCCTTCATGGCCTCGCTTTTTCTCAGCTTTTTTTTTATTATTGCACAGTACAATTTTTACGTGCATCTCATGGTTGACTGGAGGCAAATCTCCACCGTGTCGCGTGTCCGACTTCACGCGCGTAAAAATGGCAGGTTTTAAAAGCGCGGCAACTTTTTCCCGTGGACAAGATGGTGCGGATCCGGCTGGGGGCGTGTGGCGCGCTTTGACGCTTTTGGTGTGGACGCAACGTTAGCCTAGCCAAACTTATCAAACTTTGTCCCAGTTCACATGTCAGTCAGAAAATCTATTTAATGGAGGAAGTGAGTCGTATAAATATTACTCATCTTTCAACAGTTTTTAACCCCATTTTTGGCTAATTCCATGTAACTTATCAGCTGTCTGCAAACAGCCTATCGTTCTCCAGTATGTTTTGTAGTTCACAGTAACTTGTTAATTAACTAAACACTGCTAATCAAACAGTTATTATGTCTACTATGTTAACATCTTTAACATTTTGTGCTGCTCTGGCAGATGATAGATCCTTTATTAATCCCCGTACAGTGTCCGCCATCATAATCAAGCACCCTAACAATACAGGCAGGAGGTCAAAATGTCCCGATGGACCGATGGATTAGTTACTGAAACAATCCTGTTGGTAAATCACTAAATGGTTTTAATACATAAATAGCATAATTTCTAGAACTATTTCGTTCAATTTTTTTATTTTCTTATTTAAATTTTTGTACTATTGACTTGTTGAAAAGGTTATTTTTGGCACAAAAAGCTTGTTGATTTACCTCTGGAGAAGTCTGTAAAAATATATTATTTTGTTCCTGAGCTGAATAATAGTGTCTAATATAATTATACAGAGGAGGCTTTACATGTATATTAAAAGCATGTGTGAGAAAAGTGAGAATTATTTATGTATCTCGAGACAGCGCCAAGTGTCTTCTTTTCTTATTATCCGAACTATGGAATAATTCCGATATCTTTCCTTTTGGTCATGTGTGAAATGCCACCATTGTTTTGTTTCATGTGTATAAATGGAGTAAAGGTTTTGTCCATATTCCGTTTTATAAATATAAAATAGTTCCATGATATAAAGGGCTTTACAGATAAACTGCAGACTGATGATGTTTCATATTTTTTTTGCCTCTTTTTATCTCACTGTAATAAAAAAAAAATCTGAAATGTGTTGTTACTATTATTTAGCTTTTGCTAATCGCGTTTTTTTTTTTTTTTTTACATTTCAAAAACTTGTCCTGTCCAATCAAGCTTAGAGCCTCCAATAGCCTTGCAGCAGCCTCAGAGCTCATTTTTTGACCTCTCCTTACGCTGTGTCCACACCAAACGCGATAAAGCGACCAAAAAAGCGCGACACGCGCCTACCTGTACCTACATTCGCACCTTGAAGCGCGTACAAAGCGACCTGGCCTTTGGCAGAGCTGACTATGGATTATGGTCTCCGATCTGACGGAGGACAGAGTGGATTACGTGTTCTGGCCTCCGGTAGAGCTGTGACCGCTGCACTGGGGGTTTGGTGAGCTACAGATACAGTCTAGCTACGGCGGAGGGATCCATAAACAGCAGCGAGCCTCTCATAAACACCGGCTCCTCGCCGCCTGGAGAACGTGACCTGCTCGCCCAGTTTGTGCCGTGAAGGTCCAAGCTTCGCCTGCCGAAACACCAACTACATTTCTGAGCAGCTGTCCATCTGTCTGCGGTTTGTAAAAGTTTATAATAGTTGAGCAGCGTGGGACGTGGTGCAGGAGCTGCTACCAGGAAACCAGGTGAGGAGGCCGTTTCAAGGCTCACTTCTAGGTCTAGAGGTGGTTTTACAGCAACAACGGCTCTTTTAAGAGCCACCCACAAACCTCTTAAGAGCATTCCTGTCTAAATAGTTTTTATTTCTGTCTCTGTATAACAAACTGCTTGTGTCGTGTAGCTCGGGGTGATTAGCCACGATGTTTATCAGTATTTCCTCCATGTCCTGCTGAGGCTGTGACTCCATGACAGTCACAGAATCACTGAAACTCTGTCCACTGATTGGTTGTCGCGCCGCGATTTGACGCTGGAGTTCAGAATTTTCCAACTCGAGCGATAAAAGCCATGAGCGCGAATGCACAAAATGCACCACATAAAATGCAGCGCGAATTTTCCATCGCATCTGTAGCGCGAATTGTTTGCGCAAATCAGGCAGAAAAGCTTTTTCGCAACGCAAATCTGCTTCTGAAGTGTCGCGGGACACCAAGTCGCGCTTCATCGCGCTCCTCCACTGATTTTAAATGTAAACCTGAAGCTCTAGTCGCTCCTATCGTGTTTGGTCTGGACACAGAGTTAGTTGAAACCACCTGACTTTTTCTTTTTTACCGATGACCTCTCAGATAGGCGTGGGCAATATGGCAACATTTTCATATCACTGTATTTTTTAAAAACATAACGGTATTACAGTATTTTTTTGCCATACAAGACCGTTCATATCAACATTATCTTATAAGAATAAAAAATATAAAAATGTGCTTTAAATAGCCCATTTTACTGCCATAGGGACTGCATCATATTGTTTTTTTTCCCCAGACAGCTGAATGATATGAAAATGATTAAAATGATTATGATTCTAATAGACATTCTTGATGTTCTAAGACTGAATGCATAATTTTTTAAAACCTCACATTGGCACAAGCAACAAATTGCATCTTCTAATTGCTTTGCATGTAGTACTAAAGAATCCCGCTAGGGGGCAGAGTATAGAGTCAGACCAGATTTCGCCAAAGAAGAAGTAAAATAAACATGGCGAACGTAGGAGATTATTAGCTGGTTAATAGTCAGACGGCAGAAGTATCGTAGATGGTATGTAAAACATATTTACCGCTATTAATGATTTCTTTCTTACTACTTTTGACGCCGTTGACCCCGTTTACCTACAGACGGTCAAATAGCGCTCAACACTCCCCCTACTGGTTACTCCCAATAGCGTTTGTAAAAGGTTTGCCGTTCGGTTCTCGTCTGACATTTTAAAGCTGATAAACGTTTTAAACTAAAGACGAGGATCCTGTTTGTTGGAATTACTTCATCAGAATTGTGAGCTTCTCTACTGCCAGCAGCTGTACTTAGTTAAAAAACGTTATTTTTTACACTGTGTTGAAGAGCGTGTAGCAGTGAAATCGGTCCTGGCTGAAACATTTCCCCTCATTAAACGTTCCGGAAGTTGTCCAAGCTGTTCACTGAATAGGGGTATATTAAAAATTCATGTGATAATGAAAATAAACACCGGTTTTCGGTAAGAACTGGTATACCGCCCAGGCCTACTCTCAGATATATTTTTTCTACGACACGTGATATTAATTTTAGCTCATATCGTCCAGCCGTAGACGAATATTCGCTCCAACAACGTTTGTCAATAAAACAAACAATATTTTATCAATAATTAGTTTAACTCAGTTTGTTTTAGCTGGACTGTTTAATAGAATTATGCATTTTATTGCGAACATGGATTAAAATAATTCAAATATATTTTCACGTCTATTATTACAAATGTAGTTTTGAATCCTTTAACTTTTTTTTGCAGCATGGCAGATGCTGAAAGAAGCAGCTGGAGGTCTGTTCCACCACGCTGAGCTTCTCCTGCTTCATCTCGCCGCTCCCTCTTTGTCCCTTTGACACAACAAATGACCTCCTTTCACCGGACGCCTCCTGAAGCCGTTACGCCTCCAAACCAGCAGCCGAGCAGTGAAGCCACTGCTGCTGCTGGGAATCATCCTTCAGCACAAACAAACCAGACACACTCACAGGCTACGTACAAACATTTTATTAGTATCATTACAAGTCATTTCTTTATTTCTTTGCACACAATACTGCATCTCAACACAAAGGTAAGTCATGCCACTCAACACCTGTCCCCCATCTTTGATTTTAGAGTCAAAAATATGGAGAAAAAAAAATACAGAAAAGACAAAAAAATAATTGATGATAACAACAAAGTCACAGGTTTCAGAAGTATTTCACATATGAAAGAAAAACATCCTTCCAGATCAGCAGAAATCAGATTGTAAACTTAGCACAACCCTAAACATGACTCAGCAGTTTGTAAAGCTCTGCTGCAGAGCATTACTGAGACTAGAAGTATTCACACCCCTGGATGTCTTAACCCTTTGTCGCTTGATTCTCCAAATCATTTTTTAACATATAAAAAATATGTTTAAATAAAATTGTGAGAAAGTTCGCCCCCTTCAGGCCAGTTTGGCTGCAGACTGACGAGGTCTCCATCAGTAGATCTGGAAAGATTCCCCTTCTGTGTCCCAAAGATGGATCTAACTCCATGAGATGTTCGGTGAGATGGGAGTTAAAACCACAGGTGGGTAGTAACTAATTACATTTACTCAGTTACATTTATTTAAGTAACTTTTTTGGGGAAACTTTTCAGAATAGCTTTACTGCGCTGTACGTTTTACCTGAGTAATATTTTGAAGTGCTGCTTCTCTTACTTTTCTACTTCCTGTACTTGGCGATGGAGGACGTCTGTTTTTATTTCTCTCATCATCCATGGGCTCATCCTTACGACGGAGTATTGGCGCCATTTTAAACAAAACGAAATTATTTTGGAGTAAATTTCCACCCAATAAACACTATTGAGATTAAAGTCACATATTTTTCAGAAAAAAACTCAGAATACCACTAATGCCAAAAAAATAGCTAAATTAAAAGTAAAAACTCAGAATTTCTGATATTAATCGCATATATTTTCTTCTAAATTCTGTCACAAAAGTCGTAAAATTGCAAGTTAAAAGACAGAAAGTTTTAGTTAATTTCAGATATTTTATAGGAAAAAATGTGCAATTATTTAATGTAGAAAAGTGGAACATTTGCAAGAAAAACAAAAATTTCTATGAATAAAGGCATATTTTTTTATTTTACAATTTTCTGACTTTACAATGTCCGAAATATTTTAGTTTACATATCGAAAATGTTTGCTTTTCATGACAGAAATTTGGTAGCTTTATTCTTGCAAATTTTCTTCTATTCTACATCAGAAAATTATGTTTTTCCTAGAAAATATATTAAAGTAATATCAAAATTCCTGTCTTTTAAATCGTAATTTTGCGACTTTTGTGACAGAGAATTTCCGAGTTTTTTTCTGGAAAATATGTGACTTTAATCTCATAATTTCTATTTTTTTAAGTGGAAATTTACTCAAAAATATTTGATTTTGTTTAGAATGGCCCTAATACTCCATCGTACATCATGCTGCTCTCTGTCCTGTCCTATTTTTTTGAAGCATGTCTCAGCATTTTTTCCACAGAAGAACCAAAGATAACCAAAGAATCGTAAAAATAATCAGCTCCTGTCCCAGCAGAACGCTACACCTTGGGTACATGATGGATTTCTGCGGAAAGTGGAAGATATCTACATAATCGGAATTATGGTAACTGGATTTCTACTGTTTGGGATGAGTGGATTCCTGGTGTATCGCAAATATCAACAGGTTTTAGCAGAAAGTGGGAAGCTGCACAACCAACAGTAAGGAATATGTATGGCTCCAATACTTGTAAAACATTGTTTAGATAATTAAATGTTGGTATAATTTGAAACAGTCTGCCACAAACTCCGATGTAGCAAACAATAGCAAATGAACTGTTTGGATTCATGGTTAACGTTCGAATCTCTTCAGAGTATTGTGCGCAAGGCTTTAGTAAACATGAAAAAGAATGACGTTTTATATTTAATTCTGAATTATCTGTAATTTTAGTTGTTTGAGTGAGCACCATTTTAGCAAAAATGCTCAGGGTGCAATAGTAGCTTTGAAGACCGGCCAAGGATTAGTTGTGAAATACATTCCTTTACAGAAGTTGTGGCTCATATTTATTTATATTTTTACTGTGATGCAATAGGTTTTTTTTGTACAGTTAAATAATGCACAAACTGTCTTTTTTTTAATCTCCACACAGGAGATGCTTGTGAAGGTGGAATATAGTGGAGTGCAGAAGTACGTTAAAGTTCCACAAAATGACGAAAACTTTCCTCCACTTTCTTCAGGATGGTTTATATCCATGTGGTATTTAAATTTGTATAAAATCATTACTCATAAGTGATCAAGAATAATTAAATTGTTGAGTTTAGTAGTTCAATGATGTTGCCGTTCCCTTTCTTTCAGCTATGGAGTATGGACAAGTTAAGCTGTCTACTGATGCTTCAGACGCCGATTTGAAATTGTGGTGCACAGTTCAAAATAAATGATCTTCAGAAAAACATTGCCTCTTTTTAATATTTATTTCCCTAAGAATTTCCTAAAGTTCAGGAAAGTAAAATTTACACCTTTTTAGAGTTATTTAGAATATAACTTAAGTAGTTAAAAAATTACTCTGTAAGAGTTAATATATATACTGTAAAACCTAGTTAGTGTAAAATTAGTAACTCCAGACAGATTTGATTTATAACTCTAAATCAGAGTTAGGGTACCAACTCTCCAAAAAGATTTAAATTAACACTCTCTGGTGTGGAACGATATAGACACTTTAAAAGTGTTGAAATCAAACCTGAGAATGGTAATTTTGGGCTTGCTGGATTCGCTGTGTGGGATTCAGCTCCTGTAGAAGTCCAATCTGGGCTTAGAACATCACGTGGAGCCAGAAGTGGCTACATGCAGTTTCAAACATGAATAAAAGGGTTGCCGATTGTCTTAATTACATTTAAATGACTTTTTCCCATAAGTATGTGAGACTTGTCCAGAATCGGTAAACATCTTCGCTGCGAAAGGTCTGGTTCTCTTTCCCATTGTCATTCTCGGCTCTCTGAAGCCAGGCGTTCGGGGCCAGACAAGGATTTGGCCGGATAGAATGTCCTTGTCAAGTAGACAAGTATACTTTAGGCAGATTACGTCAATCCAGATGTTTCCTCTCCCACGATTAAGTTGCCACGATGGATGCTTACGTCCAAGGTCTAAAAGGAAGAGGGCTTTTGTTAGAGAAGGGAGTCTCAGGGCATCGATTGAATTCCAACCTTCCCAGCCTCTTCTGTTCAGCAGACGGTATGTAACTCTGTTCATCTGTGATTGTTGTTTAAACGTTAACAATGAGTAACACCCTGTTGTTGTAATGAACGAATCAATCCCGGTTTGCAAGGCTGCGTTCCGGAATTGAAGCTGTGTTGTCTGTCTTATTATTAATCTTGCATTTCTATTTTGCATTTAAAAACACCCACAACACTCCATGTGGCTTTAGATGGCTAAACAAATAATCTCCCTCCAGGAAGAAGTAAGATAACAGTAGCTAACAGAAGCTAACAGAAGCTAACAGGCGCTAACAGTAGCTAACAGAAGCTACTCACCCTCCCTCTGCTTCACTCATGGGACTGAAGCTCTACCCAAAGAGCTGAAGGATTTCTACTGATTAGTACATTAAAGTCTTGGACAGGTAATCACTCCCTTAGCTCAACGCTCTCGCCTCCCTCTCTGATCCTCCCTCCCACTCTGGTGCAGACGAAAGTGAGACGCGCTGACCTACAGCTGCAGTCCCATCTGGTGTACAGGAGCATCCGCTCAGCCTCCTTCACCAGCCCAGTGATTGTCTGAAATATGTGCTTCGTTATAATGAGGTATTTTTATTTCTACCATCTCTGTCATATTACCGCATCTGGAACAGGAATGGTTTTATTTTTCCCTAATTTATTCATTCATTCAATCATACCTGCGTAAAGTTTCTGGATACGGCACCAACTGGGAGTAAATTCACTGGTTGAAGAAGAACTCTACTGTTTAGAGATGCTTTTGAGTAATATTCTAATATAGATTTTTTGGCATAAATGTTCTTTTCATGCTTTTCCTACATTCGTATTTTTAATCAGATCCTAAATGATTTCTTTTATTGATTCCGTTTTTTATTTTCATACTTTCCTACCTTTAATTGCCTCGTGTTAAAAGTGTGCAAATAAAGCTGCCTTGCCTTGCTACAGTTTATTAAAGGAGACCTCCAGTTTCTACACAAACGTAGTTTTTCTAATCAAATCTTCCATCTGCTGACCTTGTTAAATTTGACACCAAGCAAATATACAGTAAACTCCATAAGTTTAAACTGGAAGTACTTTTTACCTTCGTCTAATGCATTCACATTAGCCACTGTTGTTATTAGTATTATGTTGCAAAAAAGGTTATCTTCTCCTTAAGATGTACTATTTTGTAAAAAACGTTACAATTTTGTGCTTTAAAGTGTTAGAATTTCCCCATATTTATATCATATTTCTGTTTTTCTGGTTACATAATCTAAAAAGAATCTTAAATCAGAAGTTACTCAGTACTCGAGTTGCATTTTTACGAAGTCCTTTCTTTCTTATACGTGACACATTTTTTTGGATGCCTACTTTTTAACTTTACTCGAGTAAAAATATGTTGAAGTAGAGCTGCTCTTAGAAAGAAAGAAAGAAAAAGAAAATTCTACCTGTGATTTCCTTTCTAAAGGCAACAAAGAAGAAAAACACATCTAAGGGGGGTGAATACTTTTTATAGACTGTAATTCAGATGAGGAATGTGTGCAGAAATGAGGGGCTTCTTGTCTAAGTCTAGATTAGACTCTGCAGAAACAAAGAGGTGGTGTATCTGTGGGACGTTTGGTGGAAACAGAAGGGTCCCACGAGGACAGGAACTCTCTGATTTCCCTCAACCTCTGCAGAGACTTATTAACCTCTTTACAATCTGCTGATTGAATTTATTAATCTGAAACAGGACGACTGGAGCAAACTGGTTTTCCAGTTGGACAATTCATCTCCTCCATCCGCCCTGAAAAGGTGGAGAAACGCGTCTGAAACCCAAAATTATGAAGGTGGATCTAGAGCTTTGAAGCCGAGCAGTTTGTCTCTGAAAGTTTCTAAATTGAAAATGTAGAACAATGTAACAACGGAAATGTTTTCTGAACTGTCCAAAGCTGGACTGGCTTCAGATGAACGGAGATATGGGAAGGACAGGTGAGGCCAGAATCTATCACCTTTATCTAAGGTGTTCTTCAAAGACACTCAGTTTGAGGTTATAAAACTACTCACATAATTTCATGAACATGTGGGCATGCTGGAGAGCAGAGCAGCCTCGTCACTGTAAACGTCATTATTACCTCATATTTACTCATTATAGCGAGAAAACTACTGGGAACCACATGAACCAGCATGGAGAATCGCATGCAAAACAACACGTTATGCGTCTGCCTCGACGTTTTAGAAAAAGGGAAAACGGCAGAGGATGCAAACATCTCTGGAGGCAGCTTACTTCTTTATCTGACAGAGATCCATGATGCTTTGCAGGATACGAACCTTACGAAATTTAGCAAAACTTGAATATACTCTTGTAAAAACACCAGGGAGAGCTGGGGACATACATTCCTTCATCGACCGCTGCTTCCCTGCACGGCATGCTGTCTCCAGGGAAGCAGCACTTGGATTGTGTTGGTGTGCTTTTCACGATCAGCTCTGCATGCACGGCGGATGCTAAAGGTGCTACACAAAGCATTTTCACGCACAGCTAGAAATCATGAAGCAGAAAGGGTCTATGAAGGATCTTTGGGTTCCTGTTGCAGGAGGAAGATCCACTAGGATACGTTTTTTCTCCTTTTTAAGTGTCCTGTCTGGCAGTTTGCTATTCAGAATTGGTGTCTGAGTACCAAGTAGAAGCCCAAAAGATTTACTTTTCCAAGCAGAGTATTACAGCTTTGCTATAGTACTCCACTTGATATATATGTATGAAAAATCTTTATTAGTGATTACTGTGGGTTCAATTTCCCATACATACAGACAAACCCCCTTCCCACTAAGATGGGGACAAGCAGACAGCCAAAGCCCCCACCATGGCAAGAGTAGCCCACCAACCCAGGTCCCCAACCAGACTGCCTGATATACCTCCCAGTACCCAGCCTCCGATAGTCGAATGAACAGGGCTGTGGGTAGACCCCCAGCCTCTCTCCTCCCGCTCAAATCTGGTGTTGTTGCATGTTGTTCTAATGTGCACTTAAAACAGAGGGGCGGGGCATGGGAAGGCTGCCAGGCACCCCCATTACCCCACCCTGGACCCTTAGTATCTAGATGCAGTTAAGCAGTGGGCACCGAAAGGTCCGTACATGTGTGTGCCTCATGAAAATGTTAAAGTGAAAGTGTCAAATTTGACCCAGGCCGACCCACCGGACCGCAAAGACAGAAACTCCTCCCCGTGCCCCAGTGACATGCCCATGCCCCAAGACCCTCTGTGAGAGGTACAATGATGGAGCAGGCGGACAGAGGCGTCCTTGGATGGGGAGGAAACGACTGGGGTGACAGAATACAATTCCCAGGGAGCCAGTTCCCCTACTGACTCCATTTGGCACCCCTGTTCAGCACCTACCACCAGGGGCGGGAGGCCTTAGCACATCGAAGTCAGGGGCCACGGCACCACCAACCCCCCATCCCAGGGGGAGACCTAAATTAAACCCGACATTCAGACTACTAATGGTCTCTGTTTCAAAAGGTCTTCCAGGAAACACAGCAGCTCTCTGAAGATGATGCAAAAGCAACGAGGCAAAAGGATGATAAGTTTAGCTTAACGAAGGGTGAGTTCATGGGTTATTACTGGTCCAAAACCGTATCTAACAGGCAGCTACTGTTTTACCTGATGACGTCATGAAAGGTTCTGAATTAGCAGCAGAAAAACCAGGAACCAAGGAGGTTCCCGGTCTTGGTCATTCAGAACCGAGTCGCGCTGTGAAGGCCAACTGGTTCACCTCAGGATTAAAAGGATAGAAGAGACCCACTGCCTTATGGGTAAATATGGTGTGCATCACCTTTAGCATCCACTTGGACAGACATGAGACAGTAAACATTTTGAGAAGTTGGTTTGCTGGTGGGCAGCTGCAGTTCAGGGGCCAAATGGCCTGGAAGACTGGTATTCACTGGGCACTTTGGGCTTGATGCCCTTGCTGTTGTAGTAGTCAACCACCTGGTTGGGCACTTCTGCGAGGACACTCTTCGCCAGGGCAGCTGGAGAGGCCTGGAGAGGAGACAGAGGAAACAAAAGGTCACCTCATTCCACAGTTTCTTTCTAGATTTGAGAGAAATAAACCCCAAAACAGAAAGAATGGATCACGTTAGGTTTAGGCTCTGGTTCCTGAATAGTAGGATTAGGAAAATAGTCAGGTTGTGGTTACTGAAGCCGTTTGGATATAAGAAGATAGACGCAGATCAGACAGCAGTTGTTTGTAAAGTTTACCAGCTCCCGGTCCGACCAACGGACTCTAACACTACACATTTATTCTATTAGAACCACAACAACGAATACAGAGAGTCAATTAGCAAAAGCAGCGTAGAGTCGTGGTGTAAGCTCCGATAAACTACATATACAGACGCTGTAGCGCACCCCTGATGTGATGCTAGCGAACAAAACGGCTTTTAGAGCCGTTATCGTTCTGTCTGAGAGACGCTTTTTGTTCTGTTCAAGCTGCACGTCGGGAGGGGAGTGCAGACACGCAGAGATAACAACTTTGGGTTGTCTGATAATCTTGTTCAGATCCCTGGTATGAAACATGTTGGTAATGTCTTCCTCCCTGTTTTTTCATGTATTGCAGCACAGGAATGCCATAAACTGCATCTTGACGTAATTTACTAACGTAAAACATGGTGGATTAAACTGTAGAGATTCATATAAAATGATAGACATTTTCCTTTATACTGACAATATATTTCATCATATCGCACAGCCCTACTGTGGAGAGAACTTTGAGTTTATTCTGGACATCCCACCACGTTTGGTTGAATATTCCCAGACCCAGATCGGTGCTCCAAACTGCTTTACAAAATAAACTCCATCTTCACTAATAATTACATTAATGTCAAAATAAGAAATTAATAATATAATTATTCAGGGTTATATGAGCCTAACTTTATTGCACTTCCTGTTGCATATCAACCTTTAACCTGCTAACTGAGGCTTTAGATTCTTAGAAGGAGCTCTAGGCAAACAATATGTGACTGAAATGGAGGAGTATTTACTACAACAGTAGATAAAACTAGCAAAGGGAAATGTAGCATCAGAGATCAGGATCAGAAAGATACGGGAAACAAGATGGAACAAAATAAGCCAAACCCGAAGATGGTGGATGACGTTTTCGACTGCTGACTAATAATGACATTTATTCCTCTTCTTGTCAGGTTGAAGTTTAGACAATCTGATGAAAATCTGCTGTCCGCTGAACCATCAACAACTAAGTTATCATTGTTTGACATTTCCTTTCTGGATGTAAGACTTCCTCCTTGTCCTCCTGATGTTGAATTAATTTATCTTCCCCTTGGCACCAAACAAAGAAGCTCAGATCCATCATGAACAATACAGCCAGAAGCAAACCACCAAAGGAGGAAGAATCTCGACTCTGTCGTCCTGTCAGGGTTGTTAAAGAGGGAACATCTGCACCTGGAGATCCAGAGAAGTTATTTCTCCAATAAATCCAGCCTCTATCACTGTAAGGAGCCTGCAGGGTTGGAAGGTTTTAGAGGAATCCTGGGAGGTCCTCAGCAGCGCCAGAGTCCCCCCCAACGGTAGCCCAGAAATCCTGCAGCTAAATGCCACCTAAAGCATCTGTTCCTGAAGACCAGAACCTCCTGTCTCCAACCCGATTGGACGTTTTCAGTCAGGTGACAGAGAAGAGGTCCTGCACTTTAGCCAGTACTATCCCAAGCCACCGCTACCAGATTGACCAAGACTGAGTTAGGTGTGATGCCTACATGGGGCAACGCAACTTTTTCTTTTTCTTTCCCCTACAAAATACACATTTCTTTTCTGCTGCAGTAACCTGTACTCAAATGGCAGAAAATTAAATATTATTTCATCTACTAGATGAACCGTCACCAGACTAGTTATAATTAAACTGTCGACAGAGTCACATCCCAAGTAAGAGAGAAACATGCACTGTAAAAACTGTGTATAGAGGTTAATTATAGGGGGGTATTATGCAACATTAACCTTTCTACGTTTAACATCCTGATACAATGTTATTTCCTCATTAAAAACATGAATGTATTTGAACATCCTCGTTTTAGCTCCTACAAAACCTGTAGGGGGCAGCAGTTCCCCCACATCCTGTCCTCCCAGAGTAACTTTCTACCCTCTAACTTGTACCTACAGCAGTATAAACGAGCGAGCAAAAAGCGGTTGTATAGTTGATACTGCTGGCACAGCTATGTGTCATGTTGGAGCATTTGTTTCATCTTAACTTTGACCGAATTGTTTTTAGAAAGAATGTTTATGACGAGCCAAACTGTAGGAAAACTGTTCTGGTTTGTGAGGTACCCGGCTATGTGTGGGCGGGGCATCGGTTTATTCAACAGCTTGGGTTCGGTCTACTCCGTGGAAACGGGTCCTACAGACACACAGCTAGCTGTGGGGTTCCTCAGGGATCCGGTACAGGACCACCGTAAATGGCTGGCCGGGTTTTGCACAGACTGCATAAAAGTTTGCAGGGAGGTTCTGGTCCTGTCCTGCATCACAGGAACCAGGAGCTTAAAGAGAATGTGGGAGAAACCAGACATTTGGCCCGTCTGCGTAGACTTTCAGCTGTTAGCACAAAGCCTTTTCTCTAACTACTGACCTTGTTTTCAGAATCAGTCAGCTTCTGTCTAACAGCAGCAACGGGAATCTAACTTCCTCTGGAACTGAACAATGAGCAGAAAGGAGAAGCTGAGGCGTTTTCTCCCGTAGCGTCTACGACCAAACAACTCACGTGTTTGAAGTTGCGGAAGGGGACGAACTGGACGATGTCCCGGAGGACGGGCTCTCCTTTGGGCGACCGCAGGATCCCGTCGTCGCCGTCCAGCATCTGCATGTCGCCGAAGTCGGCGTTCCCGATCCCGACGATGATGATGGACATGGGGAGGTGGGAGGCCTGGACGATGGCCTGCCTGGTGTCGGCCATGTCGGTGATGACGCCGTCGGTCAGGATCAGCAGGATGAAGTATTGCTGAAGCAGAAAGTGGAGGTGGGGTTAGATGGTGAGAGCGGTTCGCGGCCCACCTTCCTGCAGGAGGAGGCGCCTCACCATGGCCTCCTTGGTGTGGACCTCCTGGGAGGCGGACTTGGCCACCTTTTGGATGATGGGAGCGATGTTGGTGGGACCGTAGAGCTGCAGTTTGGGTAGGCAGGCCTGATACGCCTCCACCACACCCTGAATACCTGGACGGGTCCAAAAAGTCTCAGCTCAGTCACTACAACAACTGTTAATATGCTAAATATAAACCTGAAAAACAATCCATTGCAACACATTTTAGAACTATGACGTAGTATTAGGGCCATTATAAACAAACAAAAACCATTTTGGTGTACATTACCGCCCAAAAAAACTCAGGTTAATGTCATATTTGCCAGACGACGAAAAAAATCGGAAATCTGATGAGATTAATTGCACATATTTTCCACAAATAAACTTTGAATTTCTCCGTCATAAAATTCAGAGTTAAAAGACGAAAATTTTTAGATGAATTACAGATATTTTCTAGGAAAAAAAGGTGTTATTCTCTGACATAGAGAAGTAGAAAATGTCCTCACGAAAAAAAACAAGTAAAATTATGAATTAAAGCTCGGAGATTAATTGCACATATTTTCCAGAAAAAAATTGTCCATCACAAATATGGTCAGATTACGGGTTGAAAGACACGAAGTTTGAGATTAATTTCATATCATTTCTAGGGGTAAAAAAAGCATTATTCTCTGATGTAGAAAACTAGAACATTTTCATAAATTTTTGATATCTAAACTATTTCTGACATTGTAAAGTCAGAAAATTGTAAGAAAGATTGTATGCCTTTAATCATAGAAATTTCCTTTATTTTTTTCTTACAAATTTTCTACTTTGAGTTTTTATTTATAATTGTACAATTTTTTACATCAGAAGATTTCTGCGTATTTTTTAAATCGAAAATATGTTATATTAATCTCAGGATTTCTGAGGTTCTTAGGCAGAAATTTACTCCAAAATTTTTTCTTTTGTTAACCATGGCCCTAATACTCTGTCCTTTTAGAACAGTACATTTATTTTAATCAAAAATAGCAAATCAGAGAAATTTCTACTCATAAAAGTAAAAAGGGCGTGTTTGATTTTAGCAGAGATCCAGATTTTCCTCAGCGCCCCTCCTGCTCTTTGTTCCTCCAGGTTGCTGTGAAGTTTGAGGAGGAAACAATCTTTTGAACGTTTGTAATGTCTGCAGGGAAACCGGCTGTGACCGTATGAAGCGGGTCAGAGCTGTGGACAGGACCTGGAACTGCTCAGTGTTTAGAGCTTCGTCTTCCTCAGGAGTCGGGTAAAAAAAAAAAAAACTACGAGCAAATATTAGGGCCAGTGCAGATAAAGGAAAAGTTTCCACCCAACTAGTCTCAGATTAATTTAAACATTTTCCAAGAAGAAAAAATCAAAAGTTCTGATTTCAAAAACTCATAAATTTCCATGATGATAGGCATAACTTTTCACATTTAAACTAAGATATTTCTTGACAAATTTTGAACAAAAAATATACTTTTATTTGAATAAAACAGAAGTTTGCTGTTATTTTTAATAATAATAATGATACATTTAATTTGTAAAGCCTTTCTAGACACTAAAGGAAACTTTTGAACAAGAAAATCAACCAAACTTTGTTTATAAAGTGCTTTTCATACAAAATTACATCTAAAAATGGTTAACAGATTAAAAATAACATCACATAAACAACTTCATTCCCATCACTTCCCCAAGAATAAAAAAAGAATCACAAGGTAAAAATAAAATAAAACAATGAAATATAAATAAAATACACAAATAAAACAACAGCGATAAAAAGATGATCATTAATGAACAGCAATAAAATCAAAGAATAAGCAGACCTAAATAAATGACTTTTAAGTCTAGATTTAAAAACGGGTAGAGAAGAAACATTGCAAATATCTGCAGGAAGAGATCTCCAGAGTTTAAGGCACAGAGCAGCTAGAAGCACTTTCTACAGAAAATGTTCTTCCAATAAGATGCACATCTGGATATTTTTAAAGTCTTAAATGAAAACTGCATGCGGCTCTTTTCCCAGATCAGAATGATTTTTCTCAGAAAAGAGCCGCATGAACCAGAATCACTTCTCACTAAATATCCAGACGCGCATCTCCTAAATTCAAAATGATTTAGTTTAAATATTCAACATTTATGCCTTCAATAATGCAAAATGTTTCCATTTTCTATCACAAATGTATGGCTTTTTGACATCAGAGAATATCTAAGCCTTTTCCTGTAGAACATGGGAAACTAATCTGAAAATATCTGACTTTTTTGCCCAGAAAAGGAATCCAAAATATATTTATTTTGTCTACAATGGCCCTCATACTCTGTTGGATAACAAAATGCTAAAATACTTTATAATTTTCAGGCTCTTCAGCGTTTCTCTAAAGGTGGCCGCGGTGCAGCAGCTAGCATTGCTGCCATTCAGTAAGAAGGTCCTGGGTTCCAATCCCAGCCTGCGCTGACGTCTCGCCAACGGGGAAGAAAGTTATTAAAGTTATTAAAGCGCTCTGCAGTCATCTGGACCAGTGGGACGTTACTGGTTTGATCTGAATTTCTCTTTCCAGCTAAATGAACCAGAACATGAGGACCTAAAGATGCACCTTCCACCGGCTTGGTTCGTTAGATTTTTGTTGGTTAAAATGAGGCTGAGGGAGGAGGAGGAGGAAGGTTGGTGAAGGTCAGGAGAAGGACGGAGGAGCCATCAGCAGATCAGAACCCAGATCCTCCTCCTCTTCTTCTGCAACCGTGAGTTCGCTTAAAAGGTCGTTGTCATGGAAACGGAAATCAGACCCGATAAAGAGTCGGGGACGGGATTTTATTTTGGGGACGCGATTTAGTCGTTTCTGTTTGAGTCTGTGAATTATTAAAGCGTGAAAGTCTTTTTGAGGGTGTGAGAAAATATCTGGGCTTCATTTTTTACCTCAGATTTCTGTTTAAAAACATAAATATTTTAGGGAGAGTAATTTTGTGTCCTACAGGTTTACCACCAAGATATTCATTTAAAGTAAATCACAAAATACATTTTAAAACAAGAAATAAAAGGATCTATGTTCCTGTGTTATGACACGAAAACTAAAGTTTTATGGGTTTCTAATTAGTAGTGGTCGGCCTAATAAGCTTGTCCCCATTTACTAAAACTTCCATTTCATTGATTTAAATAGAAATGCCAGTAACCAGAATCTTTTTATGCGAATATGTAGTCTTCTTTAGCCTAACTAAAAAACATGCAAAAATCCATAAATTATGTATAAAATACAACAATGTAATCATGTCCTCAGTCTTTTTCAAACCCGAAACAAAATACAAATCTTCCCTTTAAAAAAAATAAATTGTTCAGTTAACCTTTATTAACACCATATTTTATTGCTTTTTATCATTAAACTGGCATCGTCGAGCTCAACCTTTCAACCCTGTTGCATGAAAAAATGATATGTTTATTTTATTTCTATTATTGGCTTAAAAATCCATATTTGTTTCTTGTTTTCTTCATGCTATATGCTGCTTCAAACACTACCTAATGTGGCTACTGTGGCTACTTTTAGCTAAAACCTTCAACCCCGTAACAAGGAACTGCTTTAAAACAACCGAAACAGCAAAAAAAATATTCTTACAAAAGTTTTATATTTATGTGAATAAACAGTTTCTCGTTCAGCGGATGCAATGCTCAGAAACAATTTCATGTTGGTGGATTTTTCAGTAATCAGGGACCTCAGAGTGAACTGAACTCAAAGAATGAGCCTTTAAATAGAACAGGATGATCTAGAAATGCTGCAGAACCAACAACATTCTGCTCTTCTAACACGGAGCTCAGGAGGATCAGCAGGACCTCCATCATCTCCTCCTTCACCGAAGCATTCAGATCGATGGATCTCCACCTCTCACACCTCCAACCTGACGCTGATATTCTGACATTAAACTGCATCTGAGGCTCCCTGTAGCACCAGAACCGTTTTCTCTGGGCCAGACTGGAGCGAGAACAGAACCCCTACCTGCACACTCTGGGTTGTCCTCGTTAAAGTTCACAGCGAAGTCGTGGGAGACCTGCGAGGAGAAACAGTTCATCATCATCGTCCTCAGCTGAGGGTTGTCGGTTCCGGACTGAAGCTGGATTCGTGTTAAACTACAACCAGCCTCAGCAGAATCTGGACCCTAAACGGAACCAGTCAGAACCAGCAGGAGGCGCTGTTTGACATGCTGTGAGCAGAGTGCATGCTGGGAGAAGGTTTACCTTGTAGTCGGGAGGGATCCGCGCTCCGAAGCCGAACGCCGGGAACATTTTATCACTGCAGGAGAGAAGAGACGGAGAAACAGACTCTGATTGGCTGAGGAGAGAATACGTTTTGTTCCAGAACCAATCGCTATGAAGAGGTCCATCAGAACCACGTTAACCAGCTCATGGGCCCCAGGGCAGAGAGGCTCAGTAGCCCCCCTCATCCCTTATATATGTGTGTGTTATATTTACAACTCAGATAGATAGATAGATAGAAATTACGTAAAAACTTTGCGCATCGGAAATCTAAAAAACGATTGCGATCAGGTCTTTCCATGTTTACATAGGCATACTGTAGCGTCACTAGCGTCCCACTTGGACTCCATAGCAACAGTTACCAGGTAACCGTCCATCACAAAGAACCACACATCGCATTTTCCCTAACAAGTAACTGTCATCAGTTCTCATAAGGCTCATAACAACACCTGCTAACATTATTGACCGCTATATGACGATAAGAGCATCCCCTGTGATCAGAGCACGCACCTACAGAGCATGTTAGCTGACGCTAGCTAGCAGCTAGCTACAGTTAAACCACGGCTACAAAGAAAGAAGCAGCGGGACAGAAGCTAAAGCCATTTCTGCTCTCAAATAATCAGTGAGGAAATGTTGAGTTCCCCATGAGTTAAGTCGACATTCTCGTTGTAAATAATAGGACCACTGTTAGCTGCACATTAGCTCTTTTCTGTGAGCCAGCCGGAGCTCAGTATTTCTGCTGCAGTAACTAAAAAGAGTCACTAGATGGCAGTGACCTTCTGTTACAAATACTTTCTGTTATTTACTTAAACAAGATTATTACATAACATTTTATTGTAAGTACAATAATATTGTAAATACATGTTTTAAATTTGACCATTAATGCCTAATGTGATACATTACACAAGAATAATTCAAACTGCATTACTTACAAAGCTTGGTTTATGCTTGACGCATGAACATTCGGAGCGGAGATGAGATGTACGGAACCGGCCGAGACGCCTTCTAAGTCCCTGCTAAGAACCAATATTCTTGAAGACTGTAGGGGGCGCTGTAGGGCTCTACAGCATGCATACAACACTACACCATAGCAGAAGAAGTAATCACTGTTGTATCCAAGATGGCTACACCAGTGAGCTTAAACAAAGCCAAACTTTTATGCTGTTTACTTAGGAAAAAAGACGAAAAAGGAGACTGTCCACTCGTCCATTAAAACGCAGTTGATCACAGTGATCTCTATCGGCCGAATCATGAAGATGTCTGTATTTACGAACCTCCGGCAATATGAGCTTTTGCCACACCGCCATGTTTTTTCTACACGGGACCGTCCACGTTGTTACAACATTTCGGAGAGGCGTGGTTGCTGAAATTACGTAATTTGGCTGCGTGGAGCCGTGCGGACCACAAGCATAAACCAAGCTTTTGTCCTTTGAAATACGATTTACTGTACAAAATGTAATCAGAATCAGAATCAGCTTTAATGGCCAAGTATGACACATAGAAGGAATTTGACTCCGGCAACTTTTCTCTCCAGTACAGAACTTAAATAAGTGAAATTAAAAAACGGAAATAAAATAAAATAAATTTAAATTAAAATAAAGGATAATATATACACCAAACCAGGGTTATTGTACAGTCAGTATATACAGTAAGTATATACAGCAGTGCAGAGTTTTAGTTTATTGTTCATGTGAGTGGACTCAGACTCTGTGACTATTCAGAGTTCATCAGAGCGACAGCCTGGGGGAAGAAACTGTTCTTGTGTCGGGTGGTTTTGGCGTACAGCGCTCTGTAACGCCGGCCTGAGGGGAGGAGCCTAAACAGATTGTAGCCAGGGTGTGAGGGGTCAGAGGTGATTTTTCTGGCCCGCTTCCTGACCCTGGCCCGGAAAAGGTCCTCAATGGAGGGAAGATCAGAACCTATGATCCTCTCTGAGGACCTGACTGTTCTCTGCAGTCTGTCCTTGTCTTGCCTGGTGGCGGATCCGAACCAGACAGAGATGGATGAGGTCAGGACAGACTGGACTATTGCTGTGTAGAAGATGATCAGCAGTTCCTGAGGCAGGTTGAACTTTCTGAGCTGACGCAGAAAGAATGAAACCAAAGATAATAGAGTGGACTAGTCTAAAAATATCATAGAGCTCTGTACTATTAGGCAAAGAAAAAGAATAAAGAAAATATAAATCGCGAATCGTGACCCTAAAATGGAAAATTAAATACAGACCGACAGGCTGACTGACTATGTAGATGTCATAGATAAATAGATAATATGCTGAAAATCGAAAAGATATCATCAAAGCCAACATATCTATTTTGTTTTTAATTGAACACCATAAAACATGAAACAAAGTAGTGATTACCACCATCACCTCTGCATAAACTTCAAACATTGATGACAGCCGGGGGGGGGGGGGGGGGGGGGGGGGGGGTGCGTTCACACCGCACAGTTGGTCTGCACCAGGCAACGCATTCAATGAATGAAGTTGGACGTATGTACTTTTTGGCTTCCATAGCCTGCTTCTGAGGATGGGCGGAGCTGTTGCCGTACGTTCTGAACTATGGTGGATCGTAACGAGAGAGCGGCTTGGCTTTATTAGCTAGATAAAGCTAGACAACGTTGACATCGGCTGCATCAGCGGCCATTATTCAGATGCGTTCTGAGTTTGGGGAGTTTAACCATTTGCTCCAGGAGCTGCTTATGGATGAGGTTCGCTTTCAGCGCTACTTCCGCCTAATTTTACGACCTCCTCGGCCGCATCGGAGCTTAAATCTCCTACCAGGACACCAACTACAGGTTCTCTGTTCCTCTTTAGGAGCGCCTGTCCGTCTGTCTTCGTAAGTGTTATTTCGGATTTTTTAAATCTACGTTTGTTGAAAATGTTTTCACTGGACCCGCGCTTCATTCAAGATACGTGTGTAGTGACATCACTACAATGAGACGCTCTGATTGGTTGCCGCACTGCGTTAACTGCGTTGGGTCTGTCAAAAGTTGAACTAGCTGAACTTCTGTGTTGCCGTATGTAACGCAAGTGAATTTGACGGAGCCAACGTACACAACGCACCTCATAGACTTTGACGGACCTCTGACGTACTCTACCATAGACTTTACATGTAATCTTGCCGCGACTGACGCTGCTGCATGGGGTTGGTCTGAATGCAGCATTAGACCTTTCTAAGGTAAATACATTCCCAGTCTGGAATTCTATCCAGATCCTGGCTGATGGTGACCCGTTCTCGTGGCTCCAAAATGTTTTCCAACAGGTTCTGATCGTTGAGCCCCTGGGTTCTGACTAGGGCTGGGCGATTCATCGATTGTAACGATAAATCTAATTTTCTGTTTATGGAGATTTAATTTTTGGAATACAGATTTTTTTTTTTATACCAATGCATCACTTTGGTTTACGTCAGTAGAAGGTCCAAAGTGTGCTGACCCGAGTGTGTGGGTCCCTTCCCCTTTTGAGTAAAGTCCATTGAGTCTAAGGGACTAAATTCTGTATTTAGGTACCGTCTTTGCTCAAAATCCACTTATTTCGTACCATGTGAACACGGGCCGTACTCTGGTCGTATCTAAGACAATAGACACGCTACATGCGGAAGTGATGCCGCCATCGCCGACCAAAATTACTGAATCGCCACGCGACCATAAAGAGATCAAAACAACGCTGTTCAAGCATCCCACAGAAACACACCAGGTTATAAAGCGATGGGTTTACTACAACACTCACCCTGTGGATGGTTTCAGGTAGCAGTCGACCAATGTGTTGTCGCCCGTTTTATGACGTCGGTACTTCTCAATCCCTTGTTTACTGGATAGCTACAGAATTCTTTGTATTGTTACGGCGTAGTCCGTCATGTAAAACACTGGACTCAAATACAGGCAGAGTCCCGCACCATGTCAACAGAAAAAGTTAGCATTTTTCTCTGGCCGTTTTCTGGCACGGCAACACGTGTAAAAACGCTCTAAGTAGAGCAATGCCATTAATCAATTATATCCATTAATCAAATTTTCTGTTTTTGAAGATTTAGTTTTTGGAAAATTAGGATGTTTTTGTTTACTCCAAGGCACTACGTTGACTTTCAGATTGATGTCAATCTGCCCACAATCTAACATCTTGTTTTACAAGGATGTTTTACTACTGTGCTACTGTTTTACATCTTACGTTTATAGTTTGGTTGGACTTTGAATTCGGGTCAGCTCTGGGATGGAGTCATTGAAATAAAAGCACCTTTTTGATAATATTTTTTATCTTTTGCAATTTCTTTTAAATGAAACACACTTTAAAAAATTGATTAAAATCAGAAATCGGATTTTGAAAAAAACGGACATGTCATTTTTAAGCCATATCGTCCAGCCCTAGTTCTGACCCTCTGTTCTGCCGGAAACACCAACAACCACCAAACGGTTCCTAGAACTCTGCTGCCGGCCATCCTACTTACTTTTCGCTGGACTCGAGTCGGTTGCTGATTGTTTTCTTGGACAGTCTATTTCTAAATAAGTCTATTTAAGTAATTTTTCACAATATTTATTTTGTTTCAAATACATTTTTGTGTTAAATTTAGGCTGTTTTATTCATGAATTTGAGATTTTGTCCATACATCCAAAACAGGCCTACTACTGATGGTACCGCTACTGATCGGGTTTCCGCTACTGATCGAAACTGATCGGGTTTCTGGTACTGATCAAAACTTATCGGGTTTCCACTACTGATCAAAACTGATCGGGTTTCCACTATTGATCGGGTTTCTGGTACTGATTGGGTTTTCGCTACTGATTGAAACTGATCGGGTTTCCACTACTGATCAAAACTGATCGGGTTTCCACTACTGATCAAAACTGATCGGGTTTCCGCTACTGATCAAAACTGATCGGGTTTCCGCTACTGATCAAAACTGATCGGGTTTCCACTATTGATCGGGTTTCTGGTACTGATTGGGTTTTCGCTACTGATCAAAACTGATCGGGTTTCCACTACTGATCAAAACTTATCGGGTTTCCGCTATTGATCGGGTTTCTGGTACTGATTGGGTTTCCGCTACTGATCGAAACTGATCGGGTTTCCACTACTGATCAAAACTGATCGAGTTTCCACTACTGATCAAAACTGATCGAGTTTCCACTACTGATCAAAACTGATCGAGTTTCCACTACTGATCAAAACTGATCGAGTTTCCACTACTGATCAAAACTTATCGGGTTTCCACTACTGATCAAAACTTATCGGGTTTCCACTACTGATCAAAACTTATCGGGTTTCCGCTATTGATCGGGTTTCTGGTACTGATCGGGTTTCCGCTACTGATCGAACCTGATCGGGTTTCCACTACTGATCAAAACTGATCGGGTTTCCACTACTGATCAAAACTTATCGGGTTTCCACTACTGATCAAAACTTATCGGGTTTCCACTATTGATCGGGTTTCCGCTACTGATCGGGTTTCCACTACTGATCAAAACTTATCGGGTTTCCACTACTGATCAAAACTTATCGGGTTTCCGCTATTGATCGGGTTTCTGGTACTGATTGGGTTTCCGCTACTGATCGAAACTGATCGGGTTTCCACTACTGATCAAAACTGATCGGGTTTCCACTACTGATCAAAACTTATCGGGTTTCCGCTATTGATCGGGTTTCTGGTACTGATCGGGTTTCCGCTACTGATCGGGTTTCCACTACTGATCAAAACTGATCGGGTTTCCACTACTGATCAAAACTGATCGGGTTTCCACTATTGATCGGGTTTCCGCTACTGATCGGGTTTCCACTACTGATCAAAACTTATCGGGTTTCCACTACTGATCAAAACTTATCGGGTTTCCGCTATTGATCGGGTTTCTGGTACTGATTGGGTTTCCGCTACTGATCGAAACTGATCGGGTTTCCACTACTGATCAAAACTGATCGGGTTTCCACTACTGATCAAAACTGATCGGGTTTCCGCTATTGATCGGGTTTCTGGTACTGATTGGGTTTCCGCTACTGATCGAAACTGATCGGGTTTCCACTACTGATCAAAACTGATCGGGTTTCCACTACTGATCAAAACTGATCGGGTTTCCACTACTGATCGAAACTGATTGGGTTTCCACTACTGATCAAAACTGATCGGGTTTCCACTACTGATCAAAACTTATCGGGTTTCCGCTATTGATCGGGTTTCTGGTACTGATTGGGTTTCCGCTACTGATCGAAACTGATCGGGTTTCCACTTCTGATCAAAACTGATCGGGTTTCCACTACTGATCAAAACTTATCGGGTTTCCGCTATTGATCGGGTTTCTGGTACTGATCGGGTTTCCGCTACTGATCGAAACTGATCGGGTTTCCACTTCTGATCAAAACTGATCGGGTTTCCACTACTGATCAAAACTGATCGGGTTTCCACTACTGATCAAAACTGATCGGGTTTCCACTACTGATCGAAACTGATTGGGTTTCCGCTACTGATCGGGTTTCTGGTACTGATTGGGTTTATGCTACTGATCCGGTAGTGAAAGTCTGAACTTCTGAAACTAATCCCTGTTGAAACCACAGCTGGAAGGTTGGTGTAAAACAGTGTCCACAGGGGGGCGCTGCAGAGTTTAGTAGCCTGACCTTAGAGAAACCTTCTGGATGTCTCTCTGTGGGTCCGACCGGGGGCGGTTCTGACCCACCTGTCGTAGTCCTGGCAGATCTCGCCCACCGCCACCAGGGCTTTCAGGTACTCGTTGGGCTGGTACGGATGGATGTAGTGAAGGGAGCAGCTGTTTCGAGGGTCGCCGTTGGACGCCGTGAAGTCGATGGCCACCTGCAGAGAAGACAGCCAATCAGAGGCCACGATTTCTGCTTTACGTCAGCAGGAGAAACCAGGTTGATGAGAAACGGAGGAGATATAGGAAATGTTCCAGGGCAGAAACGAGGAGCCTGATGTTTCCTCTGGAGACAACATGAAGCTGCTGCTGCTGAATGAAACCCGCTTGGTTCTGGTTCTGGGTTCTGGTTCCAAGAACATATATTCCCTGAATTCGGTGCCTTTTGTGTACCACAGGTTTACCACCAAGAATCTTATTTAATCAAATAATTTTTTTAGATATTAATGTCTTTTAATTTTACCACAAAATTGTTGTCATTATTAATGGTTGCATTCAAATAGTTAAAAAAACAATATAAAAAAAACAATACTTTGCTTTTAAATATTGATATAACATCGGGATATATATCGGCATATAAACGGCGTATTTTACATCCCTATTCATTTTATTTAATATTTCAAAAGCTACAGGATAATTGAGTGTTGTGATGATTTGATTTAGTTTTTAATGTTAATTTATTATGTTTCTAATAGCTCAGGTCACTTTGAAGCAAACACAATCCCTTCCTTACAGCACTTTACTGTTTATTATTTCATATTTCACCAGCTGTGACACATTGGGGGTGAAAGCATGTTGTTCTGAACTGGTTTCTAGTCATTGTCTGTTGAATAAACTGAATGAAGGAGAGTAATTACATTTCTGTAGGACTTCTTAAAAACGTTCCCCGTTAATCCGATTAATCAGCGCTGGAATCAGCCGAGAGCTTCTTCCAGAACCCGACGAACCGATCCCATCCTGTCTGCCACTGGTTCCACTGGGCGTCTCCCAGCGAGGCTCTAACTGGGACACGGATGCTGCTTAAATGGTCGTCTTGGTTACCGTTGCCATGGTGATGCCAGGGAGGACCCGAGGGGGGATGGGCTGATCTGGATCGGACCTACAAGAAGTTCTGACATCCTGAGAGGATTTTTCATTTTTTCTTCTCGGACCTGAGAAGCTGTGTGTGTGTGTGTGTGTGTGTGTGTGTGTGCGTGTGTGTGTGCGCGTGTGTAGGTGTGTACCTGGTATTACTATCTTTGTGGGGACCAAAAATTGGAAGTTTACCATCCAAGTGGGGACCGACCTCCCTTGTGGGGACCAAAATCCCGGTCCCCACAAGTTTGAAGCAATTTTTGAGGCTTAAAATTTGGTTTTAGTGTCAGGGTTACACTTAGGTTATGGTTAGGTTGGGGTAAGGGTCAGGGTTAGGCATTCATTTTTGATGGTTAAGGTTAGGGTAAGGCGCTACGGAAAACATTATGTCAATGAGAAGTCCCCACAAGACATAGAAACCCAACGAGTGTGTGCGTGTGTGTGTGTAGGTGTGTGCGTGCGCTCTTACAGTGAACTGTATCTGACAGCCTCCCATGATGTAATCCAGGAAGGAGTGCATCTTGATGATCTGCAGAGGCAGAGAATGAAAAGGAAAAACCGTTCTCATTAATTTCTCGGGTTTTTTTAAAGAGCTGCAGCTTCGTCGTCAGCTGATCCGACGTAGCCAATCAGAGGAGGGGACGCTGCAGGCCAACATGGCTTCCAAACAGGATGGGGATGATGAGAAATATAAAGACAGCAACAACTGGGGGCGTCGAATACAACGGCGTATCAAGGCCACTGTAAATAAATGAAAAATATTTTGGAGTAAATTTCCACCCGAGAAACTCTGAGAAACGTCACAGATTAAAGTCACATATTTTCCAGAAACAAACTGAAAATTCTCTGATGTTACAAAGTAGTAAAATTACGAAGAAAAACTTTGAGATTAATTTCAGACATTTTCTACGAAGAAAAGCGTAATTCTAAGATGTAGAAAAGTAGGAAATTTGCAAGAAAAAAACTTATTTCTATGATTAAAGGCATATATTTTGTCTTACAGTTTTCTGACTTTACAATGTCAGAAATAGCTTGAATATCAAAAATGTATGCCTGAGAATTTCCACATTTTTTCCTAGAAAATATTAACTCGTAAAGTTTTGTGAAAAAGAATTTCCGAGGTTTTTCTCTGGAAAATATGTGCAATTAATCACAGAAATCCAGAGTTTTTACTTGTAATTTTGCTAATTTTTAATGTTAGAGAATTTCTGAGTATTTTTTTGGAGAATGTGTGACTTTAATCTCAGAATATCTGAGTTATTTGGGTGTAAATTTACTCCAAAATATATATTCTATTGTTTACAATGGCCCTAACACTCGGTTGTAGCTGAAGGAGCATCTAGAAGCTGGAGAGTCCCAGCTGCTCAGAGATCAGAGCAATAAAGCTTCCTATCTGACATCACAACTGCAGAAACATGAGCTGATCTTCCCTGATCCTGACGTCGCTGAACAGCTACAATCTACGACCCATCTGGAGTCACCTTTGACCTCCAGTAACTCCTCCCAGCACCAGAGCCCAGAGGATTCTGGGTAATGCTGTGGAGTTCCTGTGACAGAATCGGATCAGGACGGCAGCTCTGCAGCTCGCTCTCGTTCCATCACCCTAACGTCTGCTTCGTTTCTCCGCCTCGCTGATGAAGACGCCTCCATAAGTGGGTCTTCATCATGTCTGGAGTGTCATCGTCCTGAATGTTATCCGGCTTTCATTCTGCCACAGGATTCCCCAGGCTCGGCAGGAAATGCCAGCTTCTCCCGGCTCCTCGCAGCTCAATAATTGCCTCGTCTACCAGTCGCTCTTTCAGCCTGCAGGGAGAGACGAGGCGGGGAGAAAGCGGAGGTCACCTTGCACTGGTTCAGGATCACGATCCCAGAGTTCCTGTAGTTCTTCTTTTTCACTTTGTATTTGGGATTTATGCACGGCCACTGCACCTGCAACACAGACGGGAACGCCGGTTAAAGCTGCCGCTCGGCTCCTCCTGCACACATTTAACCTCAACATTCCTGCAGTTTCAACCCTTTTTAAAACACGCAAAACGGAATAAAATTAAAGCTGTTTGTGAACCATTCTGAGTAGAGACATGACTGCGGTCTCTTTGGCACGATTGAGTACTAAAGACTATTTTGGACTAAATTTCTGCACACATCTCAGTAAGTTTGCAATTAATGTCAAATATTTTCCAGAAAAAAAATAGCAAATTTTCTCATTTATAAAAGTCAAAACTTTGCAATAGAAAACGCTCAAATATTTTTCCAAGAATAAACGTAAAAATGTAACTCATTTTGAAAAGTCGAAAATTTGCAACAGAAAAATCAGAAATTTCTAGATTAATTTCAAATATTTTCCCAAAAAAATCTAACATGTTCTCATTTAGAAAATACACAAATTTGCTACAGAAACTGAGATAGTTAGAAAGTAATTTAACATATTTTCTTAAAATAAACTCTGAATTTCTTTAATTTTGAAAAGTCACAAAGTTGCACACAAAAAAAAAACTCATATATTTTAAGATTAATTTCAAATATTTCAAAACTAAAAATGATCATTTAAAAAATGTGAAAATTTGTGAAAGAAAACAGAGCGTTTGGAAGCTGGCTGGATCATCTATATTCATCTTCCAGCTCCAGTTTTCCTCCCCTGACAGGTTTTCCTTCGTTAGCTAGCCTCTCGTCTTGATGACCTCCTGCCGATTAGTTCTGATGGGAACGTTCTGGTTAGCTGGGTGGATAAGTCGGGCGGACGGGAAGACGAGGAATCAGGATCCGGAAGAACTGTGGCTGATCTCTGAGCTCGCTCCGGTTCTTCCTGCTGTACTACTAAAATAAAACCAGGTTTCACTTAAACCTCTGAAGCAGAAGGATGAGAACATCAAACGTTCTTTAGAGGCATTTCCTTCTCTAACCGATCCGTCGGGAGACTCGGATCGGGATCGGATCGTTCCCGGACCAGGCGTAGAACGTAGAGGTTCTCTGACCTCTGAACGTTTCTCTTTCTGGACCTCATCAAGCTGCAGCCGCCCCGATGGTCAGGCGGAGACTTGGCTGCATGGTGGCGGCAGCATCATGCTGTGGAGGAGCTAACAGATCTTGCTCTGTTCATCTAGATCACAGATGTCCAAAAAATATTATTTTCCCCCTAAAAAAAATGACTTAAACATGTAAGATTTTAATTAAACTAAGTAAAAATTATTGTAGAAAGGGGATTTGAAATTAAAATAAATCATTAGGTTTTTAAAAATTGCAGAGGGGGGAATTTAAAGCAAAAATCTGTATTTTTAGCTATGCTTGGTTGTCTCCACGTCTGCTTTTACGTTAGCTGTGTGCACAATAAAAATAAAAAGATGAATAACTAGTTTGGTACCAAGGAACATTTTCTAATCATTTAATTAGTCAATAAAAATGTTGCACTTATAAAAGAAAGTCTCCATACGCATCAATCATCTGTGTTTTGGTGCCAATCACAGAAAGTACTGATCTTAAATGGTGATCAAGGGCCATACATGGCCCCTGCGGCGCACTTTGGACACCACCGATGTAGATAAAGTGTTTCTGAGCTTCAGCTGGAGGTGACCTGTGACCTACGGGTGACCTCTGACCTCCGGGACGGAGACACGTCTCACCTGCCGCCCGTCGATGGCTCCTCTCATCTCCTTGAAGGACGCCTCGAACTCCCCGATGTAGTCGTGTTTCCCGTTGGAGTCCCAGTCCCACACGGTGCACTGCAGGGACGAGAAGGCAGAAGGTCAGCTCCCGCATCGGATCAGAACCACACAGAACCACACAGAACCGCACAGAGGAGCAGCTTCTCAACCAGATGAACAGAACCTGGTCTGGGCTGCTTGTTCTCTGCATCGATACGGCGCCACCTGGAGGAGACCAGCCTACCGCTCTGCTGAGGTTCTGGTATCTGTGGCATTGTGGGCCGGTACCAGGTCCTGCTGGGAAATGAAACCGGCATCTCCATCTCCGGCATATCAGCAGGAGGAGCCAAAGGATATCCTGGTGGACGGCTGCATTGACACCCAGTGGACCAGAACCAGCAGATGGCCCAAAACCCGGATCATCTCTGAGTATAGAAACTGGACTCCAGGTTCTGGTTCTCTCCACTCTGGGACCTTGAGATCCAGATGAATGAAAACAGGACGTTGGACCCTTGAGCACCAGTCCGCATGTTAGTAGTTCTAGTAGTTGTTCCTCTGATCTGACTGCAATCAGTTTTTTAACCTTTAGCATTAGCTTAGCATATACCAATAGAAGTTATTTAGACCTACTTGCATGATATTAGCATAAAGCAATGTAGGTGTATGGGAACTACTAGCATGTTAGTAGTTCTAGTAGTTGTTCCCCTGGCAGCCGTTAGTTTGCTTGTTCTGTAGCATTAGTTTAGCACAAACCAATATAAGTGAATGGGAACTACTAGCATGCTAGTAGCATAAAACAATGTGGGTGTTTGGGAACTAGTAGTTCTTCCTCTGATCTGGCGGCAGTCAGTTTGCCTTGCCTTTAGCAGTAGCTTACCATAAACCAACAGAAGTGAAGGAGACCTACTAGCATGCTATTAGCATAAAGCAATGTAGGCGAATAGGAACTTAAAGCATGCTAGTAGTATAAACCAATGCAAGTAAATAAGAACTACTGCCATGCTAGTAGCATAAACCAATGTAAGTGAATGGGAACTACTGGCATTTACTCACATTGGTTTGTGCTAAGCTATAGCTAACACACTGCTGCCAGATCAGGGGAATTACTGAGCTGGTTATAACATGTTTTTTCTCACTTCTCTAACTCTAACGAATATAACAACAGACTCAGTTTTGGTGGAATTTCCATTTAAATCGACTGAAACTGAATTTAAGAATCAGAATCAGAATCAACTTTAATGGCCAAGTGTGACAAACATACAAGGAATTTGCAGTTTACAGTACGACCTGTCCAATGCAGGTCACTGTTGGGCATGCAGCCACCGCGCGGCGCTCCCATGTAGCTGTTAATCAAACTGGAAGCCAGAATTATCTAAATGAACAGATTATAACCCGGATCCCATTAATAATAATCCAGACGGTTTAGCGTTTTTATTGAATTACTGATATAAATGAGCTGATTTGTGGAGCTTCAGCGTTCTCAGCGCTCCAGAGGAGGCGGCGTTGTCTGGTTATTGAGGAGGAAGAACTGGGACAGAACCAGAGGAGCTCCTGCAGCTTCCCTTCATGCAGCTCTAATGACTTACTGGAGAATCCAGGACCTGTACACCTGCAGAACAACTGACTCTGCCGCTTTTATGCTCCGCGGAGAGAAAATGATCCCATTCCCTGTGAAACGGTAACGAGGGGCGATGCAGAGCCGCTGCCGGACGGCGTCAGATCTGAGGATCATTTATCCAAAACCTCAGAAATCTCATCAGATCTCAGCAGCATGACGGCCTTCATGCGTCACAGAGGCTCAGAGAGGTTTAGCAGCTGTGCTCATATCCCACATCCTCCGCTGCTCATTAAAGCGACGACGCAGGCGGCTGGACGGGCCCTCATCTTCATCTCCACAGAAATGAAGCAACACGTCAGGATTAAAGAGGAGGAAGAGGCTCCTGCCTTCATCTGCCTGTGAGGAGACATGCTCAGGCTTTTAATGAGCTGTCACACTCACAGCTGGATGGATTTTCTGCCTCACGGAGCCGCGGCGGATCTCCCTCACACCCATTTACCTGCAGCAGCGTTTAGCCGCTCCATGTTCCGCTCGCTGCTGGAACGGAAGTCTGTCTGCAGCCTGTCGGGTCAGCGTCACAAAATGTGGGTCACCATGGTAACGGCACTCTGTTCCTTTGGTCTTCCGCACTTTTTCCTTCCGCTAAACTTTCTGTTATTACGGTTTATTACTTTGCAGCTCCTCCTCCACCACTAGATCTTCTCCAGAACCAAACCTTGCTGACCTGCAGATGTGTCTGTCGGGTTGGACTGAGCTTTACCAGCTTCCTGCAGAGTTAATTAAACGTTAAACCCTTTAAGGAGTTTTTGTTCAGACTCCTGAAGCTTCGTATGAACCGTTCCTGACACAGACTGAACACAGAACCCAGTTTATTTCCCTCATCGATCCATCAGAACCTGTAGAAAGACGTCTCGAAACAGCTCTTAACATCTGATTCTTTTATCCAGGTTAGTGGAATGATGAAAACCTAGAGAATCAAATTCTTTGTGTATATAATGAAAGATTAAGTCCTGATAATAAAATCTAAACCAGCCAATAGGGCTGCAGAATTATGACCAATATAATAATCACGATTATTAATCATGATCATGCATCCAGTCTTGTAAAATATATATTAATTTAATGCACCCATAATAAACAATTTTGCAACCTTTTTATGTGAAAAATTAGACTTTTATATTTGAAAGTACAAATTAAACCTGTTATTGCAGAGTTTAATCTCAGAGTGCACAGAAACAATTACAGCCTATACAGAAAAGGCCTAGGACATCCTCAGTATTTACTACATGCTAGCAGCTGCTACTCGCCCGCCGATGCAGTAAATACTGCGTGACAAACGAGTGAGTAGTAGGCATGTAATCAGACGTATTAGTCCACCATTTTGCGTCTCTTTTAACCCGTATGACCGTTCTGTTGACCTGGATGTTTGCGTTACGTAAAGTCGCATGTGATCCTGCCGTCCACTAGCGCTTATTTTGTCTGGTATAACTTAACAACTTAAATGTTTAATCTCTTGTCAGAAGCAGAGTAATCAGTAACATCGCTACACGTACATTTATACGCCGAAATTGTGGCAGTGTCAATGGTTGATAGTTAATCTGTAGTTATTTTAGCTACGTCGCTCTTCTACGATTTTGGGGCTTTCACTGCATTGTGGGATAGCGTAGTAGCGGTAGTAAAAATCCAGGAACTTTATGCCTGCTAGTCAGATCCATAGTGGAGATTCAGATCTAATACATCGCTCACTTACTGCTTTTCGCCTGCTGCGTTTTCGACGTATTCGGACGCAGCCATTGTGAGTGCTGAGGGGCGTATGCGTGGTCTTCATTTGGGCAGATTAATGAAGCTCTAGGGTTAGGGACGATTGGTTGAGTCAGTGTGTGATAAAGATGAAAGCAGAAGAGTTCGCATTTTGAATGTAAATATCGTTGACGATCAGGTCCATTTAACTGTGGCCACCAAAATCGTGATAACGATCAAAATCCGACTAATTGTGCAGAGTGTAACACTGTGGCTGCTGCTCTCTTCACATGAGTTTTGCTTCTATAGTGTCCTCTTTGGCAGCTGGAGCCTTTTTCATCCTCTATTCTGAACCTACAGTTCTACTGTAACTGGGGCCTCTGAATGCATTAGCATTTCTTCTTGTACTGATTACAATGAGACTAATGCATAGCATTAGCAGGAGGGATGGGTACCGATATCCGGTACCATTGTCTTACCGGTTCTGACATAAACGGCAGCAACCAGACCGAAAAGTATGGAGCCGAGAAAGTCTCATAATGAATAAACTAACGCAGGTTTTTCACGAATGCACATGGTCTGTTTCACAAATGCACACACGGAGGTTCACAAATATAATTTTTTTTTAAACTTGTAATATAAATTCACAAATGCACACGATCTGGTTCAAAAATGCACAAAATCTGTTTCAAAAATGCAAACAATCTGGTTTTGGTTTTATCTTTCTAAATCTCGCTCTCTATAAGCTGTGACAGCAGCAGCTGCTCGCTGCCTCCCCCCAGTGGCGGAGCTGCATAAAAAGCTGATATTAGTCCAAAAGTTTCCATGGTGACCAACCCAAAAATGTGGCTTAAATTAAAGTAACAGATGTCCGCCTTCTCCTGATGTAAAGTAGTAATCAAATGAGCGGTCATATCTACGGTCATAACTTTTTCTCATCGAATCTACATGATTAACACGGAAAAGTGAGTTATTTTCATGTCTGACTTTGGGAACTACTGCTCTATCATATCCAGCCTCAGTACAATTTTCTTTCACCTACAAACGTCTGTCCTTCAACTTCAGAACTTTGCTGAAATCCTCTCCTACACGTTCAGAAGCTCCTTGTCGGTCCTTGTTTAACACGTTCTGCCTGATGCTGATTAGTCGCATGTCAACGATTAGCTCGCCGGCTACATTAGCTGCACAGGGAAATTCCCATGAATCCGTCTCTTCCCAACCAAAGTTGTCGGTTATTTCATGGTCCATATGTTCAGCAGTGAACACAGAGGTTTACCGTTCATAAGGAAGATGATTCTAGAACGTTCCAGAGGCAGCAGGAGATGGAGGAAAACTCGGAGCATCAAGCAATTCCTGCGCTACAACCCTGACCTACTGCTGGCAGAGACGCTTTGACCTCTGACCCCCGACTGATCCGCTGATGGGTGGAGATACAGCCATGAGAAGAGAAGACCAAAGTGCTGCAGCAGCCAATCAGACGTCCAGATTTCGCCTGGAGCTTTACCTGCAGCTTCCTGTCGTGGTCTCCACTGCAGAGCGAGTTCAGAGAAACTTTGAAGGTCTTCCAGGCAGGATTCAGGTTGTTCATGACGGTCTGAGGAGGACAGAGAGGACATGGAGTTAAACCTGAAGCTGATTTAACAACCTCCAATAATCACGCTGCATCTCCAATCATCTACATGCTGTTTGTCTGCATTTTCATATCCTTTGTTTAACAGGAATCTGCAGCTATCCGTCACAAATATCGTAGGATTACGGATTGAAAGACAGGAACTTTGAGATTAATTTCTGATCATTTCTAGGGAAAAAAGAAATAATTCTCTGATGTTTCAGATTTTCACATTTTCATACATTTTCGATATCTTAACTAAGATATTTCTGACATTGTAAAGTCAGAAAATTGTAAGAAAAATTGTATGCCTTTAATTATGGAAATTTCTTTGTTTTTTCCTTACAAATTTTCTACATCAAGTTTTTATTTATAATTTTACAATTTTTTATATCAAAAGATTTCTTAGTTGGGGTTTTTTTCGAAAATATGTGACATTAATCTCAGGATTTATGAGGTTTTTAGGTAGAAATTTACTCAAAAATGTTTTTCTTTTGTTAACAATGGCCCTAATACTCTGTCGTTTTCGAACAGTACATTTATTTTAATCAAAAATAGCAAATCAGAGAAATTTCTGCTCATAAAAGTATAAAGGGCGTGTTTGGTTTTAGCAGAGATCCAGATTTTCCTCAGCGCCCCTCCTGCTCTTTGTTCCTCCAGGTTGCTGTGAAGTTTGAGGAGGAAACAATCTTTTGAACGTCTGTAATGTCTGCAGGGAAACCGGCTGTGACCGTATGAAGCGGGTCAGAGCTGTGGACAGGACCTGGAACTGCTCAGTGTTTAGAGCTTCGTCTCTTTCTGGCGGATACATTTTTTCTGGAAAAATCTCAGAGTTTATATTCATAATTTTACTTATTTTTTTCTTGGAAATGTTCAACTTTTCTACGTCAGAGAATAACACCTTTTTTCCTATAAAATATCTGAAATTCATTTTCGTCTTTCAACTCGTACTTTTATGACGGAGAAATTAAAAGTTTATTTCTGGAAAATATGTCTAATTAATCTCCTAAGATTTTCCAATTTTTTTTTTATCTATTCCTGCATTTCAACCTGAAAACATCTGCTGAACAGATAATATGCATCGATGACACTCTGAGGGCATCAGAGATGTTCGGAGGATCTCCGACAGTCACGACGGATCTGCCTCCACAACCACCGGGGGCGCCATCGGTAGCTGGTAGAACCTCGTGGATCATTCTGGAGAACCTTCATCCAGCTCTGCAATCCAGAGAAGAAGCTGGATGTTCTCCTCAGAGGAGAACCTTCCGGAACGTTCACAGGTGGAAAACTCAACATTTAAAACATTTTCTTGAATTGCAGAAGCATGAAAATGCTTCAATTTCAGCCTGAAACTCAGAAATTGTTCAACAAATCGTTTGTTTTTGTCGTTATAAAGTATTTTTGAACATTTTCCTTCTGGACCTTCTACCTCTGTTCTGTAGACCAGCTGCATGGTGGCGTCGTCGTTCACCCTGTAGATCTCCAGGAACGGATCCGATTTACTGAAAAAGTCCTGAAAAACATCCAAAAAACACTTTAGCTCTGGATCAAGCCTAGATGTAAGAAAAACATTCCCTCCTTCACGTTGTAACGTTGGCTTCTGGCAGCGTAGCATTTAGCATCCACTCTGCCACGTTAACCATGACTTGATGTTTCAGTGTGAAGGCAGACGAGGTTTGGTCATCCAACCATCATCTATCAGTCACGTCGCACCAGAAGCTTTCTGTGTTGCAGAACGTCTTCAGGAGACCCTTTGGATCCGTGGAAATGCTACCAAAATTCAGAGCTGCCGGAGAATCATTCCGGCTGCAAACTTTAACATCAGATTAAAGATCTGAAATTTGAATCCTTTCACAGTGAAAACACCAGCCATTGTCATCCGCTGATCTGAGATGAAGTCACAGCTTCAGAAGAGAGACCCAGACTCCTCACTCATGGTGTCAATCAATCAATCAATCAAACTTTATTTATAAAGCGCTTTTCAAACAAACAAAGTTACTCAAAGTGCTTTACAGATTTGAAATAACCCCCCCGTTCAAAAATAAAATCATCAATGCAAATACAACCCCCTCCCAACCCAACCCATCAGCCACACACACACTTAGAAGCTACAAAAAGCGGGCTGAGTACAGATGAGCCAGGAAACGCCATCATGGATCCGTCTGCATCAGCAGCAGCAGATCAACAGCAGCAGCCAAGGCTCCCACCCGGGGCGCCCAGAGGAGGGAGGGCTGGTACCCCCACCTCCACCCAAGCGCTACCTGGGGGGCACCCAGGCAGCCACAGCCGACCACCGCCCCCGATGCAGGGGGCCCCCCAGAGAGGAAACACTGGCAAGAAAGATTAAAATACATTAAAATATAAAGTTAATAAAATATAAAGTATATAAAGTATAAAACAATAAGTGTAAAACAAATAATAAAAATGCAAAGCAGATTAATAAATAAACAGTTAAAAGCTGAACTAAAAATTAAATCAGGTAAAACATGCTGAGCGATTAAAAATATATTAATAAATAATAATTAGTTAAAGGCTAAGCTAAAAAGGTGAGTCTTGAGTCTGCTCTTAAAAACATTAATGTTCTCTGCGGCCCTGAGGTCCTCTGGCAGCCTGTTCCAGAGGTGAGGGCCATAATAATGGAAAGACGCCTCACCATGAGTCTGTGTCCTGACTTTGGGGATGATAAGGAGACGGCTGCTAGAGGAGCGCAGAGACCGCGAGGGTTCATACGGTAAAAGCATTTCTGACAGATAAGAAGGCCCAAGACCATTAAGACACTTAAAAACCATTAAAAGAACCTTAAAATGGATCCTAAAACATACGGGGAGCCAATGCAGTGATTCTAAGACCGGTGTAATGAGCTCCTTCCTCCTGGTCTTCATCAAAACACGAGCTGCTGAATTCTGTAGAAGCTGTAAACTTGAGGTAGTCTTTTTGTGAAGAGCAGAAATCAGGGCATTACAATAATCGATTCTACTGGTGATAAAAGCTGCTTTAGCGTCTCCGTATTGGTCAGAGAGAGAATGGGGCGGACTCTGGTGATGTTCTTTAGGTGATAAAAACCTATTTTGGTGATGTTTTTAATGTGAGGGATAAAAGTCAGCTCAGAGTCAAAAATCACACCCAGGTTCTTCAAGGATTAAAAGACAATGATTGTAGTTTTGGTAAAAGTTTTTCTCTCTGAGCTTCGGGACCGATAACTAAAACCTCAGTTTTGTCCTGGTTGAGCTGGAGAAAGTTTTCTGCCATCCAGGATTTAATGCCTAAAATGCATTTAAAAAGTGCATCCATTGGCCGTGTGTCATCAGGAGACATGGAGATGTACAACTGTGTATCATCAGCATAACTGTTGATATAGATGTGATGACGCCAACAGCACAACATCATCTGCAAAAGCGAGATTTTTGTGTAGACCCGGCCCGTGTTGAAACTGCTCCCACAGAAAGTGCCACCGGGTGGAATAGCTGCTTAGAGGACACCCCCGCTAGTCTTGCCCTACCGGGATTTTTTTATAAGCCAATCACAGAAACGACTCAAACGAAATGTACAAGCTGGTAACTCAAGCTCCAGCAAATCCATTCTGGAGAAAAGCAGAAAAAAACTTCACCATAAATAAAAGCATAAAGTCCTTAATTATGTTCTCTAGTTCTTCTGAAACAGAAACGCGGCCATGTTTGTTTTGGTTTAACTTGTTAGCTGATGCTATCGTCACACCTGAACGCCCGCCCAAACGCACAATGCTAACAAACGTTTGTCCTGCGCCGTCATGGAGTTGATTCTGACGGTTTAGTTGGAGCAACACAAGATGGATTTTCATGATTTTGGAAAACTCCACATGAGAATCCAACATGCAGCACAAGGTTAGAGACCCAGTCTGAGCCCAGTGTTGGTCAAGTTACTTGGAAATAGTAATTAATTACTAATTACTGACTACTTCCCCAAAAAAGTAAAATAGTAAGTAATTACTGATTACTTCCCCAAAAATTAATCCCACTACTTTACTGATTACTTATTTTTTCAAAAAGTAATTTGTTACTTTATTACTTAATTATTTTTCAAAAACATGAAACACCACCTGATTTTGCTTTAAGTATATTCCATCATATAAAATTCAATCATATGAAACAGCCTTTCTAACATTTTTTTTTTAATTGGTTTTAATTTTTTCCTTTATGAATATTGCATCAAGATAAAAACTGTAAATAAATGAAAGCAACAGCCACTTAAGGCAGTTCTTTTAGGTCCGGTGGCTTTTAATCCTATTTTCACTTGTTCAGCAGCAGTAGGGCCGTCTCACATAGAATCCACTTTAGCAGCTGCTGCTGTGATTTCCATCAGGCTCTCTGTGAGCTTCACATTCCCCCGGTACTGAACATTTAGGAATAATCACTTATTAATAATTCTAAAATCTCACAGGAGTCTCTGTGTCAGGAGAAAGTGAGAACGTCTTTTTTCCTTATGATCTCAGGGCAGAACTGGGTTGTAATTTATTAAAAAGTATGACCAGCTGCGCTCTCGGGCTCAAATAGCTGAGGAAAAATGCTGCGATCTGCAGCCGAAGTTATCACCGCGCTGCTGGAATGAAAGGAAACAAAACGTGAGGTCGGTTGAAAAATTTTTTTTCAACCCTCAACTAGGTGGATTTAAAAAGTAATTGAAACTACAGCTTCTGTCAGTCCCTTAAATACTGTTCTGAAAAGTTGTGGCGCTCGTCACTTATTAGTACAGCTGATTGTTTTTCTCATGGGTATATAGGCTACGAATCACATAGGTGACCTATTTTCAAATGGGAGAATTTTGACAACATTAAGGATTTTCACAAATGAAGAAACTGTAGCCAACAGCAACTTCCTTGGCAAAATGCAAATGAAAAATGTTTTAATGTCCGTCGCTCTCACACAAGAAACGGGGAGTAAACATGATAAGCGACACCGTCAGATGTCGGAAGAAATTCGGGAGAATTGTGGCTCCGGGAGATTTTCGGACGGGCGATTCAATTTGGGAATCTCCCTGGAAAATACAGGGGGTTGGCAACTAAATGTGCCACTGTCATGAGACGCGCCTGCTTGCGCCGAAGTAACCGCAGCGTAATTATTTTTTTGCCACTGTAATCCCTTACTTTACAATTTAGTAATTGGATTAGATTAACGCATTACTTTTAATTCGTTACTGCCCATCACTGCCTGAGGCCACCAAAACGGATCCCCTCTACATCTTGGATGCACCTAGAAATAATTTCCATTAAACTTATGAACAGAATCGGTGACAAAGGGCACCCGTGGTGGAGCCAATGAGAACCAGACTCTGACAACGGCCATACAGAGACCTAACAGCCCGTATCAAAGAGCCTGGTACCCCACACTGCCGGAGTCACAACCAAAGGACTCCCCGAGGGACACGGTCAAACGCCTTCTCCAAGTTGGGCGAACTCCCACGCACCCTCTAGGAACCTGCCGAGGGTGTAGAGCTGGTCCAGTTTTCCACGACCAGGACGAAAACCGCATTGTTCCGTCTGAATCAGGGATTTGATAATTCGTCGGACCCTCCTCTCCAGAATCCCTGATTAGACGTTACCAGGGAGGCTCAGAAATGTACTTGGAGCACACTCTTTGAAAGAGGGGGGACCACCACCTTAGTCCACCAATCTAGGGAAACTGCCCCCGATGTCCATGCAGTATTGCAGAACCGCATTAACCAACACAGCCCTACAACATCCAGAGCCTGGAGGAACTCTGGGCGAATCTCATCCACCCCCGGATGAGATTTTAACAAAATATTTGACCTCAGCGCCAGAGCTTGGAGAGTCCGTCCCAAAGTCCCCAGTCTTTGCTTCCAGGTTTGAAGACGTGTTGGTGGGATTGAGAAGGTCTTCTAAGTCCTGTGTCATAGTCAGCAGCACACCGTCCCCAGGTGGACCAGAATCCCTCCGAAGCCATACGGAGGTCGTTCTCCATGGTCTCTCCAAACTGCTCCCATGCCCGAGTTTTTGCCTTGGCGACCATCCGACCATCTGTCGTTACTTATCGTCTGCTTCTGGGGTCCCACAGGCCAGAAAGGCCCGATAGGGTTCCTTCTTCAGTATGACAGCATCCCCCGCCGCTGGTGTCCACCAACGGGTTCAAGGATAGCCGTAATGACAGGCACAAACCACTTAGCGGCCACGGCTACGGTCAGCCACCATGACAATGGAGGAACGGAACATGGTCCACTCTGTCTCTATGCCCCCCCCCCCCCACAACCACAACATATTCAAAGTTCTGCTGGAGGTGAGAATTGAAACTCTTTCTGACAGGAGACTCTGCCAGACGTTCCCAGCAGAACCTCACAACACGTTTGGGCCAGACAGGTCTGTCCGGCATCCTCCCCCACCACCGGAGCCAACTCACCACCAGGAAGTGGTCGATGGATAGCTCCGCCCCTTTTTTCACCTGAGTGTCCAAAACATTTGGCCTGACAATGAATGACTACTGAGACAATTTTCAGTCTGGTTTCATCACAGCACTGAGGCTGCCCTCGTCAAAGTTTTCAATGACATCCTCATAAATACAGACAGCGGCAGAACCACAGTCCTGGTTCTGTTGGACCTCAGTGCAGCGTTTGACACTGTTGATCATCAAATATCACTGAAACGATTGAAGAGCTGGATCGGACTCACTGGTACAGCACTTAAATGGTTTGAGTCTTACCTCAAAAATAGGAAGTTCTTTGTGTCCATCAGAAATCTATCATCAGAACAAACAGAAATCACATGTGGGGTCCCCCAGGTCTCCATCCTGGGGCCCCTCCTGTTCAATATTTATATGCTCCCACTAACCAAGATTATAGCAGCCAATCAGATAAGTTACTATAACTATGCAGACGACACACAGCTATACATTACATTATCACCAGGTGACTTTGATTCTATCCAGACCTTAAATGAATACATTGAACAAATCAACGACGGGATGTCACATAACTTTCTCTAGCTAAACAGAAACAAAGCAGAAGTCATTATTTTTGGACCTAAAGAGGAACGATCCAGAGTCAGCACACAGCTTCAGCTAATACAACTAAAAACTACTCATCAGGCCAGAAGTCTAGGTGTAATAATGGACTCAGACCAGAACCTCCAGGGTCACATAAAGGCAATAACAAGGTCAGCTTTCTATCACCTGAGGAACATTTCTAGGATTAAAGGACTGATGTCACAGAAGGATCGTGAAAAACTGATCCATGCATTTATGATTACTGTAACAGTATCTTCACAGGTCTACCTAAAAAATCAATCAGACAGCTGCAGCTGATCCAGAACGCTGCTGCTCGTGTTCTCACTAGAACCAGGAAAGTAGAACACATCACCCCAGTTCTAAAGTCCTTCCTCTGGCTCCCTGTAGCTCAGAGAATAGACTTCTAAAAACTCCTACTAGTTTATAAATCACTGACTGGTTTAGCACCAAAGTATGATGAAGATATGCTGTTACCATAGAAACCCCCACAGACCAATCAGGTCCTCCATCTCTAGCTTATTAAACATTCCTAGAACTAGAACTAAACAAGGAGAAGCAATTTTCAGCTTCTATGCTCAGCCGATTCGGATGTTGTCAATCCATTAAATGGCCGATATTAGCGGTTATCACTCCCATTAAAGGCCGTCAGACTGTGCCCTCTCTACCTACTAGTAGGTTATCTACCATTCATATTGCTGATAACAGCCAACTGTCTGCACGTGTCAAAAATACTTTGTCAGAGTAGCATATCATAACTGGAGTTATCTAACCCATTTTAACCAACCCACAAGTTTTATGTCCTAACCTTAAGGTCACAGAAGGACAAATATACTTTCTTTTAAATGCCTAAAGCTAATTTGAAGAGGTTTTAAACATTAAAATGGAAAACCATGTTTCAGTAGGTAGAGAGGGCACAGTCTGACGGGATTTAATGAATCAGAATCAGAATCAGAATCAGAATCGGTTTTATTGCCATTGTTTGAGAACAAGTTCACAAACTAGGAATTTTTTCCGGTACAGTTGTGCACATAAAACATTTAACATAAGTAAAAATAAAATAAAATAAAATAAAATAAAAAAATAAAATAAAAAATAAAATAAAATAAAATAAAAAGAATGAGCCATAAGGCTAAAGTCTTTATAAATATTATAATCTGTATGTATATAAAAGAACTATGAAAAGATAAACATCCTTTTTAACATGATAGCAGCAGCAGGGTTCCATTCACAGATGTGCAGGTGAATGACAGCAGCAGATCTAAGTGTGATCAGACCACACAGTGCAGTAAAATAAATTTACGTAGTGCAAATGGGAGTGATAACCGCTAATAACGGCCATTTAATGGGCTGATCACATCCGAAACGGGTGCTATACTCCAGAAATCTGGAACAAACTTCCAGAAGAATGCAAAAATGCTGAATCTTTAGGCTCTTTTAAATCAAAGATTAAAACTCTACTATTCAGAGCTGCCTTTGAGCCCTAAATTGCATTTTTTAATCACTCTTTGATTTAACTGGTTCTGTTTTTATCTGTTTTTAATTTAAATTCTTTTGTATAAATTTGTTCTTCATTCCTTCTCTTTTTATTGATGGATTATTGTGTTTTATCTGCTTTTAAATTGCATACTCTCAAATAAATTTTATTACATTTATGCTTCAGTTACTAAATTTATTTCTTTTGGGGATGATCTTTTGATTTTCATATTTTTGTCGTGTATTTGGTTTCATTACGAATTAATCATGTAAAGCGCCTTGAATTATCTTGTCTTGAAAGTGTGCTATATAAATAAAAATCCTTTGCCTTGTTCATTATCAGGGGTTGTTGCTGCACTAACACCCTTCTAGGACCTGTTTGCCATAAGTGTCCTTATAGGAAGAATTTAGCCTCTACGGTCACTGGGAAACTCAAACCTCCACCATGAAAAGGTAGCCGCCCAGAGAATGAGGTCCTGGTTTTATGTTGGAAAAATTCAGCCTTCAGGACGGTCCAATCCTGGAATATTACTCCTGTTTTCTAGACTTTTCCTCAGGAAACCTTTTAACCAGAGTCAGAAGTCGTTACCTTATCGTCCAGCTTCCTGGCACTGAACGAGAGCTCGATGTAGTCGTCGTTCCCCGTCAGCTCCTCGGCTGTAATCTGAAGACAGAAAAACACATAGATACGGTGTGATACCCTGTGATACGAGGCGAGCAGGAGAAGGAAACCTGGAACCGGTTCAAAGGTCAAACTAAAGGAAAGAGGAACTTATGGATGCAAATAAAAACAATGAACCTCCTAAAGAATAATCCAGAGACATCTGGAAACACAGAAGTTAGACGAAGAGTAACGAAGAGGACAGAACTCCAGGATTCCTTCAAAGATCCATTTCAGCCAGAAAAACCGTTCTAGGTACCAGACCCGGTTCTGCTGTATACAGTCTGTTGGCTCAGCAGGGTTCTGAGTTCCTGAGTCGTTCACGGTTTGTTCTGAAAGAAGTCAGAAACACTGGGAACGATGCTGGATTTATTCCATGTCCTGAGCTCCCTGAACCAATCAGAGCTGAGCTCAAACTTCATCGTTCTCTGTTTTTCCAGATTTATTTTCATAAACAGAGTCGAGTTAATTTGATTCATATTGAACAGAAACTGCAGAATAATTCTGTTGTCGAGAAAAGCCTCTATGGTTCTGATCTTCGGAAGGTTATGATAGATATTATCTAGAACCATGGAGCTTCTCAACCATTATCGACCCAGTTGGCTGTCCTGGGAACGGACCAACAGAACGACGAAGAGGAGGAAAACCAGTCCCAGACGAGACACCAGGGAGGGAAGCAGGAGTAATATAAAAAATAATGAAAGAAAATCAGGAGAGAGAAAAACAATGAATATCAGAAACCTAGAAAAGGAAATGAAAGGACAGTATGACTTAAAATGAAAAAAACAGAGTAAAGATAAAATGAAAGAATTTTAATGGAAAAATGAAGGAAAGAATGAAAACCAAAGATATTTATTGGCAGTGACTTCCTGCCCAGAAATCCTTTCAAAATAAAACTTTAAAGCGTGAAGAGGAGCATCAGAGGAGGGATTTCTGGTTAAGTGAAGAAGGAAAACGTGTTTTAAGTCTAGTCCTCAGAGAAAATGGCCTGAAATCCTGCCGATCCGGTTGAGAGGAACCGAGACGCCAGAGGTGAAAAATCCCTAATAAATCCTGAGATGGAGGTTCTCTAAGGAGTCGGTGGGAAAAACGGGAAGACAAGGAGAGACACACTCAGACCCGAGGACAGTTCAAATACCAGTGATGTCCGCTCCTTCTCAACCCGGGTCTGAAGTTGTCAGGTTGTAAATGACTGTGACCCAAAACTGTGAAGCTTTTCACCTCATTAAGAGAAAAACATCAGTCAGTTCGTAGCTCCCTCATTCTTTAAACATGTTAACTGGATCTAAGTTTTATAAATGGATGAACAGCAGATCTGGGTTGACAGATACGGTCTCTATGATCCAAATATATGGTTGCTACAGCTGGGCTGGTACTGGGAAGAATGGTGGAGTCAGCAAGTCCAGCAGCTGCTTCAGAGCCCCACAGATATTGTTATCCGTCTCAGGAAAAAAGGAGTGACCGCAGAAGAACAGGAACTAGAGCAGTTTTAGGTGAAGCCTACACTATAAAACATTTCCACGCCATCAAACACACGCAGAAATGGCGACTTTCCTCCTGGATCGGTAAGCTAACTCATTAGCTAACTTAACTAGCTAGCTAACAGAAACTAGAGTAGTTTTGGGTGAAGCCTTCACTAGATGGACCCACATAAAACAGTTCTACACCATCAAACACACGCAGAAACTGGTTCTTTCCTCCTGGATCGGTAAGCTAACTCACTAGCTAACTTAACTAGCTAGCTAACAGAAACTAGAGTAGTTTTAGGTGAAGCCTACATTAGATGGACCCACATAAAATATTTCTACACCATCAAACACGCAGAAACTGGTTCTTTCCTCCTGGATCGGTAAGCTAACTCACTAGCTAACTTAACTAGCTAGCTAACAGAAACTAGAGTAGTTTTAGGTGAAGCCTACATTAGATGGACCCACATAAAATATTTCTACACCATCAAACACGCAGAAACTGGTTCTTTCCTCCTGGATCGGTAAGCTAACTCACTAGCTAACTTAACTAGCTAGCTAACAGAAACTAGATAGTAGTTTTAGGTGATGCCTACACTAGATGGACCCACATAAAACATTTCTACACCATCAAACACACGCAGAAACTGGTTCTTTCCTCCTGGATCGGTAAGCTAACTCACTAGCTAACTTAACTAGCTAGCTAACAGAAACTAGAGTAGTTTTAGGTGAAGCCTACACTAGATGGACCCACATAAAATATTTCTACACCATCAAACACGCAGAAACTGGTTCTTTCCTCCTGGATCGGTAAGCTAACTCACTAGCTAACTTAACTAGCTAGCTAACAGAAACTAGAATAGTTTTAGGTGATGCCTACACTAGATGGACCCACATAAAACATTTCTACAGCATTAAACACACGCAGAAACTGGTTCTTTCCTCCTGGATCGGTAAGCTAACTTACTAGCTAACTTAACTAGCTAGCTAACAGAAACTAGAGTAGTTTTAGGTCAAGCCTACACTAGATGGACCCACATAAAACATTTCTACACCATCAAACACACGCAGAAACAGAGAATTTCATCTTGGATCGGTAAGCTATCTCACTAGCTATGGTTGAATTATGTTTTTATTGTTGTAACTACAACCTAGATACACTAGATGTCGCTATCGTGTTCAATATCCAACCTTTAAATGAGGCTTTGCGTGCTCTGCTGCCTGCCCAATGCAATGACCAGCAGCCAGAGATGCAGACCCGCAGGAGAGGAACGTACAATGGCGGTACGAAGCGTCTTTTGCAAAACAAAGGAACCAAAAGTGCGTTACCATCAGGTTATTAATTACTATAGGTTGTAAATCTTCTTTTCCATTTGTCATTCATAAACGTATGTCGAATTGTGGGGATGAAAAGTTAATATATGCTTTTCAAAAAAATAAAGCCACTGCAAACAGGTTCATCTTTGATAAATCACTCTGCGTGTGGAACACCAAATTATCTGCATGTTCTCCTCCCAATGATTAGCACCTTCTGACAGAAACGGCCATATTGCATATTCATCAAAGGAGCAAGGGTTAAATGGATTTAATAGCTGCAGTCCTCCCTTTGCCTGGTTAGTAAATCATCTGCTGCATGATTGTGCGCCCCCTGTGAGGTTTTTGCCCATTTTAACAACAGCAACCCTTTGTTGAATCAGGGACTCCTCCCAAGCTGCACCTGGTTTGACCCAGCTGCCTTCTTCCTGGACTGTGGGAGGAAGCTGGAGATGGGTCAGGCCAGGATGAGGAGCAGGTATGAGACGATCCAAAGAAACCTGGTAACCGTTGGTAACCGTGTAAACCTAGAGCATCATCATGGACTCCATTTTGTTTGAGTGGTGAGGAACACCTGAAGCAGGAGAATCAGTTGGTTCTGCAGGCGTTTGAATCAACAGAACCAACCAAACCAGATCCGGTTCCGGGTTCCCCAGGGTTCTGACCAACCTGGTGGCGAAGCAGGAGAGTCGGACTCACCGTGATGATGGCTTTCCCGACGGTTCCTCCTGGTCTCAGCAGAGCTTTGGACAGGTTCCTCTGGGAGATGATCTGCACACAAACACATGTTCAGACTAAAGTTATTATGGGATGTTCTGAAGGTTAAACACATGAACGCCCCCTCCTGGCTGGACATGACTCTGCCTCAGATGAACCAGAGCATCATCCATCCGTCCGTCTGTCACAAGATATCAGAGACTTAAACGTGAGTTTTATATATTTTATCAGCTTGTTTTAAACATTGGGCAGGGAGACTGTGTGAAACATCCCTAGAACGAGTTTCAGGGCCTTAAAAATGTCTTTCAGTTTGTAAAATCTAAATATGCATCAATGCAAAATGAGTCTATTAATTATTCTGATGGACTGTAAAGAATTTCCGCTGACTTTAAGCTGCTTACATAAATATTCCTGAGATTGTCAGCTCTCTTTTTGCAGCTCAGACAGTCGTTCTGCAGCTTTTATGACAAAAATAATCATTTTCCTTCTTTCTTTATTATTTATTTGGATGCACATTAAATATAAATAAGTACTGAACAACATTTACAGCCTTCGTTAATCTGAAGCTGGCCTCAGATGGGTCTTTAGAATCATAAAACAAATTAAAGTTTCTGTATTCAGAAAACATCAGGGATCAAGTCTGATGTCTTTTTAAGGTCCTACAAAAATAATGAAATGTTTTATAAATAAAATATATGGAGTGTTAAAAAAAGACTGCAAAGAAAATGTAAACTCTTTAAACTTCTTCAAGTTAATTTAAAACGTTTTAGCTGCATTAGGAAGAAGTTTTCAGGGTCATAGATGTTATTTATGACAAAACGACCCACATTTAACACACACACACACACTCCGTCTCCCTCCAGAGTTTTCTGCTATTTCCGGACTTGTTTACTGACTCTCCTCATGCTTTGAGGTCTCTGCAGGAAATGAAAGCCACAGAGGTAGAAAATAAAAACCTTTGTTGTGTTTCCACAGACCGCAGGAAAGTCAAAGCTTTTTCCAAACTAAGCAGCAAAGAAGCCGGGGATGTTCGTGAATCTCAGTGGATCAAAATTCCTCATCTAACTTCAGCTCTGATTGAGTTTCTCTGACAGTATTTGACTACAGAATGAATATATACAACATTATCATGTATTGATTAGAGCTATAAAGATTAACGTGTAATATGAGTTGGTTAATTCAAAGAATTAACGCAATTCTCTATTTGTAATGCACGCACAGTATGGTCCGCCCTATCTAGCATCTGCAAGATAACCACAAATAATAAGAGCGGGAACTGGAGTTATGTTGCTAAAGAAATAATCCATCTATTGTTCAGAAGAATAAAATACAATAAAAAAAAGATCTTCTTGGACCCAGAAGGTTTGTTGCAGCTTTTACTATTTAATTCTTCCACGACTTTCTGCAGAACCTGATAGGTAGTGTAGAATTTAATTTTATCAAAAAATAATTCAGTGCATGTTCAAAACAGAGACAAGGAACCAATTTCCAGTTCTTAATTTTATTTTAAACAGATTAACAAATTGCAGCTTACAGAGAAACATGCCCTATTTTCTCTGGGCCAGACAAAGAGGTCTGACGAAGAATGGTCTTCGTGTCATAACTTTTATAAACGTCCAAAACCTCCCAGGATTAATCTGCTCCAATCAGAACGTTTTAAACAGTGTCTTAACAATGATTGGTCCGTCCAAAATCATGCAGTCATAAAGGGACGTGTCTTTCTCCTGGATCCAAGTCAAAAGTTCATTCTGAGTTTTATTGACACAGTCCTAAACAAAAGCTGGTTAGTGTATTGACCATTGTCCTGCTCCTACATCAAAAGATCCGAGGTCTGGCCTGTGAGTCCATCCTGAATTTTATGGTTTTATAGTCCCGGGTCCTCTCAAGCAAACCTCCTAGTTTTATGGCCTGCAATAAAACTCTTTGTATCAGAGGTCCTCAAAGGTCACACATACTCCCCATTATCCAAGGCCCAATTCAAATACTGATAAACAGTGTGTCTTTTACCTCTGAATGTTATAAAACAGACCTCTACCTCTGAATTCTTACTAAAGATATTAGCCCCAAAAAATAAGATACAACAGTAGCCAGGAAGGATCTCCTGTAGCAGTCTGTGTTGCAGTAAAACTGTTTAAGCCTCTGAATGGAGAAACTGTTGTTGTAGGATAGTCCCATCAAGAACATCCTCAGTGTTGTCCAATATTAATAAGAAACTGTCAGCTTTATACACAAAAAACATTAACCAGTTGGTTAGCTTTAGCAACTAGCTAACAGATTTACAGTTTAGAAGGAGAAAACTATCAAATATAAAAAATCTGTGAGAAAAAAAAATGGCATCCAGTTTTGTCCTTTATTTAAGAAAATGTTCGTTTTTCAGTCATATTAATTCACATTTAAATCACTGCTACCTCGTGATTAATTCGATTTAAAAAAAAAGGCTTCTGTAACTCTGTTCATAATCAACACAATATTATGAATATTATTGATAATACCTTCCCACTTCTGAGTCTTAATAAATGTTTGTATTTCCCCTTGTAGGACAATAAATAGGATATAAATATATATTTGTAGAAACTTCTAGCACACGAAAAAGTGTGTCACTTTGTATTTCCATCTCCGCATGTTACAACAAATAATGGTGAATTCGATTTTTTTTAAATGTTCACAAAACTGAAAAACAAATTCTCTGAAATCATTGAAAAGTTTCCACATTTTAAGTATCAGTTCATGGTTGATGTTTACCACTACGAGTACATTAGAACGGTATCGGCCCGATAACAGTCAATATTCAACATCAAAGAATCTTTTTTTGTTTTTTTGGTTTGTTTTTATACATATTTTATTTGAATTTTGTCATAGAATTAAAAGTTATAATTCTATTTGGTGGATGAAACAGGTTGGGGTGTTTGGGATGCTGTGAAATATAATGACCCACCTGTCCCACTAATGGATCTACCTGTCCCACTAATGGACCTACCTGTCCCACTAATAACCCACCTGTCCCACTACTGACCCACCTGTCCCAATAATGACCCACCTGTCCCAATAATGGACCCACCTGTCCCAATAATGGACCCACCTGTCCCACTAATGGACCCACCTGTCCCAACAATGACCCACCTGTCCCACTAATGACCCACCTGTCCCAATAATGGACCCACCTGTCCCACTAATGGACCCACCTGTCCCACTAATGGACCCACCTGTCCCAACAATGACCCACGTGTCCCAGTAATGGACCCACCTGTCCCAATAATGACCCACCTGTCCCAACAATGACCCACCTGTCTCACTAATGGACCTACCTGTCCCAATAATGACCCACCTGTCCCACTAATGGATCTACCTGTCCCACTAATGGACCTACCTGTCCCACTAATGACCCACCTGTCCCACTAATGGACCCACCTGTCCCACTAATGGACCCACCTGTCCCAACAATGACCCACGTGTCCCAGTAATGGACCCACCTGTCCCAATAATGACCCACCTGTCCCAACAATGACCCACCTGTCCCACTAATGGACCCACCTGTCCCACTAATGGACCCACCTGTCCCAACAATGACCCACGTGTCCCAGTAATGGACCCACCTGTCCCAATAATGACCCAACAGTCCCAACAATGACCCACCTGTCCCAACAATGACCCACGTGTCCCAGTAATGGACCCACCTGTCCCAATAATGACCCACCTGTCCCAACAATGAACCATCTGTCCCAACAATGACCCACTTGTCCCACTAATGGACCCACCTTTCCAAACAATTACCCACCTGTCCCAGTAATGGACCCACCTGTCCCAACAATGACCCACCTGTCCCAACAATGACACACCATTCCCAACAATGCCCCACCTGTCCCACTAACTGACCCACCTGTCTCAACAATGACCCACCTGTACCAGTAATGACCCACCTGTCCCAACAATGACCCACCTGTCCCACTAATGGACCCACCTGTCCCACTAATGGACCCACCTGTCCCAATAATGACCCACCTGTCCCAACAATGACCCATCTGTCCCAACAATGACCCACCTGTCCCTTTAATGGACCCACCTGTCCCAACAATGACCCACCTGTCCCTTTAATGGACCCATCTGTCCCAATAATGACCCACTTTTCCCAACAATGACCCACCTGTCCCCCTAATGGACCCAACAGTCCCAATAATCACCCACCTGTCCCAACAATGACCCACCTGTCGCAACAATGACCCACCTGTCCCAGTGAAGGACCCACCTGTCCCAATAATGACCCACCTGTCCCAACAATGACCCATCTGTCTCAACAATGACCCACTTGTCCCACTAATGGACCCACCTGTCCAAACAATTACCCACCTGTCCCAACAATGACCCACCTGTCCCAACAATGACCCATCTGTCTCAACAATGACCCACCTGTCCCAGTAATGGACCCACCTGTCCCAACAATGACCCATCTGTCCCAACAATGACCCACCTGTCCCAATAATGACCCACCTGTCCCAAATGACCCACCTGTAATGACCCATCTGTCTCAACAATGACCCACCTGTCCCAGTAATGGACCCACCTGTCCCAACAATGACCCATCTGTCTCAACAATGAACCACCTGTCCCAGTAATGGACCCACCTGTCCCAACAATGACCCACCTGTCCCAACAATGACCCACCTGTCGCAACAATGACCCACCTGTCCCAGTGAAGGACCCACCTGTCCCAATAATGACCCACCTGTCCCAACAATGACCCATCTGTCTCAACAATGACCCACTTGTCCCACTAATGGACCCACCTGTCCAAACAATTACCCACCTGTCCCAACAATTACCCACCTGTCCCAACAATGACCCATCTGTCTCAACAATGACCCACCTGTCCCAGTAATGGACCCACCTGTCCCAACAATGACCCATCTGTCCCAACAATGACCCACCTGTCCCAACAATGACCCATCTGTCCCAATAATGACCCACCTGATAATGACCCACCTTTCCCAACAATGACCCACCTGTCCCACTAATGGACCTACCTGTCCCACTAATGGACCCACCTGTCCCAACAATGACTCACCTGTCCCAGTAATGGACCCACCTGTCCCAATAATGACCCACCTGTCCCAACAATGACCCACCTGTCCCACTAATGGACCCAACAGTCCCAATAATGACCCAGCTGTCCCAACAATGACCCACCTGTCGCACTAATGGACCCAACAGTCCCAATAATGACCCACGTGTCCCAATAATGACCCACCTGTCCCAACAATGACCCGTCTGTCCCAACAATGACCCACTTGTCCCACTAATGGACCCACCTGTCCAAACAATTACCCACCTGTCCCAACAATGACACACCATTCCCAACAATGACCCACCTGTCCCAACAATGACACACCATTCCCAACAATGACCCACCTGTCCCAGTAACTGACCCACCTGTCTCAACAATGACCCACCTGTACCAGTAATGACCCACCTGTCCCAACAATGACCCACCTGTCCCACTAATGGACCCAACAGTCCCAATAATGACCCACGTGTCCCACTAATGGACCCACCTGTCGCAACCATTACCCACCTTTCCCAGTAAAGGACCCACCTGTCCCAATAATGACCCACCTGTCCCAACAATACCCTCTGTCCCAACAATGACCCACTTGTCCCACTAATGGACCCACCGTCCAAACAATTACCCACCTGTCCAGTAATGACCCACCTGTCCCAACAATGACCCACCTGTCCCAACAATGACACACCATTCCCAACAATGACCCACCTGTCCCACAACTGACCCACCTGTCTCAACAATGACCCACCGTACCAGTAATACCCACCTGTCCCAACAATGACCCACTGTCCCACTAATGGACCCACCTGTCCCACTAATGGACCACCTGTCCCAATAATGACCACCTGTCCCAACAATGACCCATCTGTCCCAACAATGACCCACCTGTCCCTTTAATGGACCCACCTGTCCCAACAATGACCCACCTGTCCCTTTAATGGACCCATCTGTCCCAATAATGACCCACTTTTCCCAACAATGACCCACCTGTCCCCCTAATGGACCCAACAGTCCCAATAATCACCCACCTGTCCCAACAATGACCCACCTGTCGCAACAATGACCCACCTGTCCCAGTGAAGGACCCACCTGTCCCAATAATGACCCACCTGTCCCAACAATGACCCATCTGTCTCAACAATGACCCACTTGTCCCACTAATGGACCCACCTGTCCAAACAATTACCCACCTATCCCAGTAATGGACCCACCTGTCCCAACAATGACCCATCTGTCCCAACAATGACCCACCTGTCCCAACAATGACCCATCTGTCCCAATAATGACCCACCTGATAATGACCCACCTTTCCCAACAATGACCCACCTGTCCCACTAATGGACCTACCTGTCCCACTAATGGACCCACCTGTCCCAACAATGACTCACCTGTCCCAGTAATGGACCCACCTGTCCCAATAATGACCCACCTGTCCCAACAATGACCCACCTGTCCCACTAATGGACCCAACAGTCCCAATAATGACCCACCTGTCCCAACAATGACCCACCTGTCGCACTAATGGACCCAACAGTCCCAATAATGACCCACTTGTCCCACTAATGGACCCACCTGTCGCAACCATTACCCACCTTTCCCAGTAAAGGACCCACCTGTCCCAATAATGACCCACCTGTCCCAACAATGACCCGTCTGTCCCAACAATGACCCACTTGTCCCACTAATGGACCCACCTGTCCAAACAATTACCCACCTGTCCCAGTAATGGACCCACCTGTCCCAATAATGACCCACCTGTCCCAACAATGACCCACCTGTCCCAATAATGACCCATCTGTCCCAACAATGACCCACTTGTCCGACTAATGGACCCACCTGTCCAAACAATTACCCACCTGTCCCCCTAATGGACCCACCTGTCCCAATAATGACCCACCTGTCCCAACAATGACCCATCTGTCCCAACAATGACCCACTTGTCCCACTAATGGACCCACCTGTCCCAATAATGACCCACCTGTCCCAACAATGACCCACCTGTCCCACTAATGGACCCAACAGTCCCAACAATGACCCACCTGTCGCAACCATTACCCACCTTTCCCAGTAAAGGACCCACCTGTCCCAATAATGACCCACCTGTCCCAATAATGACCCACCTGTCCCAACAATGACCCACCTGTCCCAGTAATGGACCCACCTGTCCCAATAATGACCCACCTGTCCCAACAATGACCCACCTGTCCCACTAATGGACCCAACAGTCCCAACAAAGACCCACCTGTCGCAACCATTACCCACCTTTCCCAGTAAAGGACCCACCTGTCCCAATAATGACCCACCTGTCCCAACAATGACCCATCTGTCCCAACAATGACCCACTTGTCCCACTAATGGACCCACCTGTCCAAACAATTACCCACCTGTCCCAGTATTGGACCCACCTGTCCCAACAATGACCCACCTGTCCCAACAATGACCCATCTGTCCCAATAATGACCCACCTGTCCCACTAAAGGACCCACCTGTCCAAACAATTACCCACCTGTCCCAGTAATGGACCCACCTGTCCCAATAATGACCCACCAGTCCCAACAATGACCCATCCGTCCCAACAATGACCCACTTGTCCCACTAATGGACCCACCTGTCCAAACAATTACCCACCTGTCCCAGTAATGGACCCACCTGTCCCAATAATGACCCACCTGTCCCAACAATGACCCATCTGTCCCAACAATGACCCACTTGTCCCACTAATGGACCCACCTGTCCCAACAATGACCCACCTGTCCCAGTAATGGACCCACCTGTCCCAAATGAACCACCGTCCCAACAATGACCCACCTGTCCCACTAATGGACCCAACAGTCCCAACAATGACCCACCTGTCGCAACCATTACCCACCTTTTCCAGTAAAGGACCCACCTGTCCCAATAATGACCCACCTGTCCCAACAATGACCCATCTGTCCCAACAATGACCCACTTGTCCCACTAATGGACCCACCTGTCCAAACAATTACCCACCTGTCCCAGTAATGGACCCACCTGTCCCAACAATGACCCACCTGTCCCAACAATGACCCATCTGTCCCAATAATGACCCACCTGATAATGACCCACCTCTCCCAACAATGACCCACCTGTCCCACTAACTGACCCACCTGTCTCAACAATGACCCACCTGTCCCACTAATGGACCCACCTGTCCAAACAATGACCCATCTGTCCCAACAATGACCCACTTGTCCCACTAATGGACCCACCTGTCCAAACAATGACCCATCTGTCCCAACAATGACCCACTTGTTCCACTAATGGACCCACCTGTCCCAACAATGACCCACCTGTCTCAGTAATGGACCCACCTGTCCCAATAATGACCCACCTGTCCCAACAATGACCCACCTGTCCCACTAATGGACCCAACAGTCCCAACAATGACCCACCTGTCGCAACCATTACCCACCTTTCCCAGTAAAGGACCCACCTGTCCCAACAATGACCCACTTGTCCCACTAATGGACCCACCTTTCCAAACAATTACCCACCTGTCCCAATAATGACCCACCTGTCCCAACAATGACCCATCTGTCCCAACATTGACCCATCTGTCCCAACAATGACCCACTTGTCCCACTAATGGACCCACCTGTCCAAACAATTACCCACCTGTCCCAGTAATGGACCCACCTGTCCCAACAATGACCCATCTGTCCCAATAATGACCCACCTGATAATGACCCACCTCTCCCAACAATGACCCACCTGTCCCACTAACTGACCCACCTGTCTCAACAATGACCCACCTGTCCCAGCGTACACTCCACCGAGCCCAGGAAGTCACCGTCCCTCAGCCCGTTGTGGCTGCTGTTGATGTCGTGCAGTTCGAAGCGCAGGCGCTGCACCTCTTCAAAATAAAAGTCCAGGGTGAAGACCTTGGAGTAGGCGGGGTTAACGCAGCTGCGGATCACCTCGGTCCGATCCACCTGAGGGGGAGACACAGAGGGAGGAGGCATGGAGGTGAGCTCATGGATATGGAGCAGAACCGAGTCAGACGGAGAGGACTGGAGCAGAACCATTACCCCCCTCCCCGTAACAGATGGAGCTCCGACGGCTTCAGCTCTAAATAAAGATGCTTTAGTTGGACCGATAATGTCTGAATCATCTGAGGAGGATCCAACATGGAGAGGAGAGCTGATGACCATCAGGATGTCCAGAACCTCTGCTGTGAGACGGGTTCCTTTCCTTTCTGAATAAATTCCAGATCAGAGGGAAAACTGAAGGCAGACTGTTGCATGCTGGGAAATGGAGTCACTAACGAGGCAGAGTGTCACATGATCTAATCATTGGGTGCAGAGCATCCAGATCCAGTTATTCCTCAGTAAAAAATACCTTAGTCTGTTGTTGAACTGGGTTCTTCTGGGTCAGCACTGGTTCTGGATTTCTCCCATGGAGGCCATTTTGAATCATGACCTCTGACCTTTACTGAGGCAATTCTAGTAGATGTTGTTCTAGATCTCCTGCCCAGAGTTTGACTCAGCAGCGCCCCCTTTCTGTTAACACCACTACCCACAATAACAGCGTTTCTATCCGGATTCGGTCTGATCTGGGGAAGTAGGCGGAGCTTATTTAGCTGATCCTAAAACAATCTGAACCTCAAACTAAAAAGACAGCTAAGGCATCAGATTGTAACCGTGGTAACACAACAATCAAACAATGATTATTAAAAGGTAATTTAGCATTTTAGATTAATGTGAAAAAAATCTAAACTGGAAAGGTACTCTATTTTAATTCCTTTAAATGTAGATTTAAATAATTTTGCAAATGTTTTACATTTTTTTAATAAAAAATTATGATAATTAGATAAAAAGAAACCAGTATAGAACAGAATTATCCTTTAAAAGTCCCACCAGGGGAAATTAGAGCTTAGTTACTGCACAAACATTTAAACAACTGAAATTGTTTTTAATTATCTACATTGAAACAAAAAGAAATCAAATGGAGTAATTTCTTAAATAAAGTAAATGTTAAATTATGGTAAATGGACTGAGCTTATATAGCGCTTTTCTAGTCATACTGACCACTCAAAGTAGTTTGCATTGAAGCTGCATTCAAACATTCACACTCACATTCATAAACCGACAGCCAACATGTCTCGGAAGGACGATGTCAAACTCTTGGGGTTAAGTGCCTTGCCCAGGGGCACATCGACATGTGACTGGAGGAAGTTGGAATCTAACTAACGACCCTCTGATTGCAAGCCAACTACTCTACCACTGAGCCACAGTCGCCTATTTATAAAATATATTACATATTATTAAGTAAGAATGATAACGCAACAAAGCAATGAGTGTTAAAAAGTAATTTTACATTTTATTTTAATATAATTCAAAATTTGAAATATAATTTTTAAAAATTGTAAAATCAAAATGTACATAATATATGTTTTTATTCCTTGGAATGTATTTAATTTTAATACTTTGTATATATCTTGATATACAAGAACTAGAGTTCCGGTGTAGTGCGAAAATCTGTTCCCCTGAAATATTCTGTTCCCCCGTTAGGTTTAGGCACATGTTCCCAAAGAGCAGGGTTGGGAAAATTGTCAGTTTATGGTTAGGTAATGCTCATCCAATGTTAGGATTAGAAAATGACTTAGGGTTAGGTAATTGTTCTCGAATGTTAAGATTAGTAAGAAATCAACCGGTCAGCCAATCAGAAACGACAAAAGGTTAGGGAAAACATACCCGCGTAACACCAGGGGGAACAGAATATTTCAGGGGAACAGATTCTCGCACAACACCGGCAAGATGGCGATGTGAGCAGTCGTGTTTTACATAACTTAGTCCCAAAACTTTGTTTAAAGCTATTCAAAGTCCACTGTGAAGAGACGTCATGGATGCTCAGAAAATAATTAAACCAGCTAATCTCATTGCGGGTTCAAAAGAAAAGAATATATCACTGGAAATTAGAAGGAAAGACGGCGTAGCATGCACCACGCTATGGACACCGCTCAACTAAACAAGAGGGACCGTAACGTCGACTCCACACCAACTACACCAGTTAAAACTCCCACGGGGAAAAAGTCCAAGCCAGCAGATGACGGTGAGAGTAACGAAGTTTCCAACAACGCCATTTCACAGGCAATACTGGGTCTTGAAAAAAGAGTGGACGAGCAGCTTGCTGATCTGAAGGAGCAGACGAAACAAAGTAGTGTTATGGTTGCATCTTTAGCAAAAGCTGTCCAGTTTAACGCAGAAGAGTTGAAAGAATGCAAGAAGAAAATTGAAGACTTGGAAAAACAAAACGACCAGCTTTGCAAAGATAACAGCGAACTAAAAGACAGAGTGAGAGAGCAAGAGAGATACAGGATGAGGTGGTGTCTACAGATTAAAGGTTTGGTGGAAAAAAAAGATGAGAACATCCGTGAGCAAGTCATCGAAATCCTCCGGAAAGTTGCACCAGATCCAGGATTGAAGATCGAGGATGCTGTTGATGTCGTCTATCGAATGGGGAGAAAGATTGATAAAAAAGGTCAGACATGTCGTCATTGTTTTTGCTAAGAGATGGGTGAAAGAAGAACTCGCAGGTCTGCAAAGATAAAGACATCCGCTTTGCTGAAATGTTACCAAGGGAGGACTGGGAGGAGAGAAGACGCCTGTGGCCGCAAATTGAGCAAGCGAGGCGTGCTGGGAAAGTGGCCTTCTTCCGAGGCCCACATGGATATGTAGACGGACGTCGGATTGGAGAGGACAGGTGAAAAAATGTTCATCATGACTGTAATATAGTGGAAACGTGTGAAATGGGACTTTTCAAATCTACAAAGGTTTAGGTTCAGCAAGGTTTATATTTACTGTTCAGTTCTTTTTTTGTGTGTGTTTATTCATAGATCATGGAAAATGTTAATATTTCGTTTGGTTCATTAAATGTTAGGGGCCTGAAAGACAGTGTAAAAAGGAAAGCCATTTTTTTGTTTTGTAAAGGGCAAAGATCTCAATGTTTACTTTTGCAAGAGACTCATTCAGCTGAGGTGGATGAAACCTTTTGGACTAATCAATGGGGCGACAAGATCTTTTTCAGCCATGGCTCCAATCGTTCAGCTGGCGTGGCTATATGTTTAAATAAAAGCCCTGGGGAAGTCTTAACGCTTAGAGATGATGGAGCTGGTCACTGGCTTACAGTGCTTTTGAAAGTTGATAGTCTATTCCTTATTATAACAAACATTTATGGATATAACAATGATGGACAAAATAAAATACTTATGGAGAATATAACAAATGTGATATCAGAACTTCGAGTGTTGTACCCTACTAATTTAGTTTTAGTTGGAGGAGACTGGAACATGACCCCAGATGAATGGGTAGATAGGATGCCTCCAAGACTACGTAGACCTCGCTGTAATGACATTGTTCAAAGTTTTATGACAGAAAATAACTTAACTGATATATGGAGATGTTTACATCCAGGTTCTGAAAGTTATTCATGGTTTAAACCTAATGGGAGTAACAAGTCCAGAATTGATTATTGGTTGGGGTGTGAGAACATTTTGAGAAATACTTTATGTACTAGTATTTCTAAAGCTCCCTTAACTGATCATGTTTCACAGCTTTAGTACTTGGACCCACATTGAAAGATTTTAGGAATAAAGGATATTGGAAATTTAATGCCAAATTACTACAAAATTTTGACTATTGTGATCAAATTAGAGAATTGGTAAAAGAAAATGAGAATAATGATTTGTTCCAAAACAATATGAGTAGATGGGAATTTACTAAATTTAAGATCAGACAACTTTCTATTCAATTTAGCAAAAAACTCAGCAGGGAAAATAAGGAATATGAAAGTAATTTACTCCGAGAAATAAATATGTGCTGTAGTAAAGCAGAACTAAACTCTCAGGATAAGAATAAATGAATGGAGTTACAAATTAAATTAGATGAGCTTTATCTTGAGAAAGCTCAAGGTGCCTTTATAAGATCAAGGGCCAAATGGATCGAAGCAGGTGAAAAAAATTCAACATACTTTAGTAATTTGGAAAAAAGCAGACAATCAAAAAATTCTATTACAAGTCTATTTATTAATGGAATAGAAAATAAAGATTCTAGAAGTATAGGAAAAGAGGTGTTTTCATTCTATTCTAAATTATATTCTTCCTCTTATTCTGAAGTAGATTCCGACATCCTGTTTGATCAAATTAAGACGTCTATCCCTCGTATTGTCGAATCCTTTAGGGATCTTTGTGAGCTAGATTTTACAATTAAGGACCTGGACTCAGTTATTTCTAAGATGGCCTTAAACAAATCCCCAGGGACAGATGGACTTACTACAACTTTTTATCAGTTCTTCTGGAAGGATATAAGAGGTTTAATATTTAAAGCACTAAAGGAATGTATAGAGGAAAAAGAATTATTACCAACTATGAAACAAGGTTTAATTACCTTGATTCTGAAACCGGGGAAAGACAAAAGGATATTAGATAATCTTAGACCAATCACTTTACTTAACACAGATTATAAAATTCTTTCCGGATTGATTGCCGCAAGACTGAAAGAAGGTATATCTTCTATAATCAGCGAAACCCAATCTGGCTTTCTGAAAGGAAGATCTATTCATAATAATATTAGACTTGTATTAGATTTGCTTGATTATAACCATATGGTTCATGAAAAAGGATTCATTTTATTTTTAGATTTTTATAAAGCTTTTGATTCTGTTGAACACTCTTTCATTCTAAAAACGTTATATCATTTTGGTTTTGGAAATAGATTTATAAATATGATTGGAATGTTATATAATGGCATTAATAGCTCTGTAGCATTAGGACATGGTACTTGCTCTAGATTTGAGGTTAGGAGAGGAATAAGACAGGGTTGTGGCTGCTCACCATTATTAGTCATAATGGTTGCCGAAATATTATCTATTCTAATCAAAACCAGTCAAATTGAAGGGTTAAACATAATGGACACGCAAATTATAATAAGTCAGCTAGCAGACGACACGACTCTATTCTTAAAGAATGAAGAGCAAATTCCCCTAGCTCTGCGCTCTATTAATCATTTTTCCAAAGCATCTGGATTGCAGCTGAATGTGAATAAATGTGAAATTTTAACATTACATGATTATCATTTAAATTCATTATATGATATAAAGATTAAAAAGGAGGTTAAATACTTAGGAATTATTATCTCTAAAAATAAAACTATAACTGAAAATATGAACGTTTGCAACAATGTGGACAAATGTAAGTCAATCCTAAACAGATGGTTGCAAAGAGATGTTTCTATCTTTGGAAGAGTGTTATTATCAAAAATGGATGATCTATCTAGACTTATTTACCCAGCCTTTTCACTACCCATTTCCACAAGAATGATTAAAAAGATTAACACTATTAATTTTAAGTTCATACGGAGAAATAAATGTCAATATATAAGAAGGATTGATATGATTAAAAGTTATGATGAGGGGGGGTTGAACGCGATTGATTTTGATATTATGAATGGTGTCCTGAAACTAAAGTGGTTAAAGTCTTATCTCACAAATAAAAATTCTTTTTGGTTTATTGTCCCTAATATGATTTTCTTAAAACTAGGTGGAATAGACTTTCTTCTGCGTTGTGACTTTGAATGTAGCTCATTGCCTATTAAACTGTCAGCTTTCCATCAACAACTTCTTCTATATTGGAAGTTAATTTATAGTCATAATTTCACACAATACTCCAATCTGGAATAACAGGTTTATACGGCTCAGTAAAAAATCTGTTTATATAGAGGAATGGAAATCCAGGGGTATTTGGGCTGTTGCACATTTTATGGATGATGATGGAAACATGTTACAATATGAGGATTTTTGTAAAAAATATAAACTTCAATGTCAAGTTAGGTTTTATGTTAGAATTTTGAAAGCCATACGTTGTTCATTAAAATCAATGGTTGGAGAAGATACTCGATTCTCTAGAGTCTCTCCTGAGCTTAGACAGCTCTGCATCGATGGTTTGGATTTCTGTGATCTTAAATGCACCAACAAAATTATTAGGGATTTGCTAATAAGACCATATTATCCTATCCCAATAAAAAGAATGTATACAGGGAGTGTAGAATTATTAGGCAAATGAGTATTTTGTCCACATCATCCTCTTCATGCATGTTGTCTTACTCCAAGCTGTATAGGCTCGAAAGCCTACTACCAATTAAGCATATTAGGTGATGTGCATCTCTGAAATGAGAAGGGGTGTGGTCTAATGACATCAACACCCTATATCAGGTGTCATTAATTATTAGGCAACTTCCTTTCCTTTGGCAAAATGGGTCAAAAAAAGGACTTGACAGGCTAAGAAAAGTCAAAAATAGTGAGATATCTTGCAGAGGGATGCAGCAATCTTAAAATTGCAACGCTTCTGAAGCGTGATCATCGAACAATCAAGCGTTTCATTGAAAATAGTCAACAGGGTCGCAAGATGCGTGTGGAAAAACCAAGGCGCAAAATAACTGCCCATGAACTGAGAAAAGTCAAGCGTGCTGCTGCCAAGATGCCACTCGCCACCAGTTTGGCCATATTTCAGAGCTGCAACATCACTGGAGAGCCCAAAAGCACAAGGTGTGCAATACTCAGAGACATGGCCAAGGTAAGAAAGGCTCAAAGATGACCAACACTGAACAAGACACACAGGCTGCAACGTCAAGACTGGGCCAAGAAATATCTCAAGACTGATTTTTCTAAGGTTTTATGGACTGATGAAATGAGAGTGAGTCTTGATGGGCCAGATGGATGGGCCCGTGGCTGGATTGGTAAAGGGCAGAGAGCTCCAGACGCCAGCAAGGTGGAGGTGGAGTACTGGTTTGGGCTGGTATCATCAAAGATGAACTTGTGGGGCCTTTTCGGGTTGAGGATGGAGTCAAGCTCAACTCCCAGTCCTACTGCCAGTTTCTGGAAGACACCTTCTTCAAGCAGTGGTACAGGAAGAAGTCTGCATCCTTCAAGAAAAACATGATTTTCATGCAGGACAATGCTCCATCACCAAGTACTCCACAGCGTGGCTGGCAAGAAAGAAGAAAAACTAATGACATGGCCTCCCTGTTCACCTGATCTGAACCCCATTGAGAACCTGTGGTCCATCATCAAATGTGAAAGACAGTACACCTCTCTGAACAGTGTCTGGGAGGCTGTGGTTGCTGCTGCACGCAATGTTGATGGTGAACAGATCAAACCACTGACAGGATCCATGGACGGCAGGCTTTTGAGTGTCCTTGCAAAGAAAGGTGGCTATATTGGTCGCTGATTTGTTTTTGTTTTTGAATGTCAGAAATGTATATTTGTGAATGTGGAGATGTTCTATTGGTTTCACTGGTAAAAATAAATAAATTTTTTGTTAAGTTGCCTAATAATTCTGCACAGTAATAGTCACCTGCACACACAGATATCCCCCTAAAATAGCTAAAACTAAAAACAACTTCCAAAAACATTCAGCTTTGATATTAATTAGTTTTTTTGGGTTCATTGAGAACATGGTTGTGGTTCAATAATAAAATTATTCCTCAAAAATACAGCTTGCCTAATAATTATGCACTCCCTGTATACTTAAAGAGTTTTAATGGGGAAGAAATTAAGAAAAAATGACATTTCCTTTCCTCTTCCTCCCAAAGCAAAAGAGGTTAACTCTAAAATGTTAAATCATATTTATCCAACGAACGAATTTTTGAGGCTGAGATTTAATTTTGATTCTAATAATTGTGCCTTTTGTTTAGAGAACATTGAGCCATTAGAACACCTTTTCTTTTATTGTGATATAGTGCAAACCTTTTGGAAAGAGATGCAGAGCTGGTTGTTTTTCAGAAGTATAGTGTCGCCTTTTTCTGTTAAAATAATTATTTTCAGTGTTTTTGTTGATAATAAGGATGTGGATTTTGTTCTTAATTTCCTCTTACTATTTGGTACGTTTTTCATTCATAAATCCAGGTTCTATAAAACCAAACCTTCTCTGACTAATTGGAGGAATGAGCTAAATGTTTATAGTAAATCTCTTAAACTGATCTAAGAAACGCCTTAAATTATATTCATTATTTGAAAAATTTAAGTTAATTTAAAATGGCCCCTGTTTTTTTTTTTATTGTTTTGTTTTTGTTTTCTATCTGTGAAGTTTGATAATTGTAATCTAAAATTCAGATTTATTCTGTATCGTTGCTCCTGCTCAATCGCTATAGTAATCTATAAGAATATAGACAAAGGTTCAATTCCTTGTATGTTTGTTGAATATCTTCAATTAAAAATACAAAAATAAAAATAAAAAAAGATATACAAGAACTTTTAACAAGATGTTAATATTACACTCAAAAAAGAACATACCTATGAGATTTCATTTTAATATTTTTGCCAATTTTTTTGGCAAGTCTATTTTTAATGTAAAAATTATCATATATATTATTATATTATATAAAAATTATTAGTTAAAAAGAAACTTGCCTTGTTCCAAACAAAAATTTTAACAATCGATTAAAAAAAATCTAAAGTGAAACAAAACATCAAATTCAGCAATATCCACATTTTCATAAATGTTTACATCTGTAGTCTTTGTTCGGTGTTTCCAGGCTCTGTCCTGGATGAGTCGGTGATGAACTCCTGGAGTGGTTCTGGTGGCTCGGCCTCTCCTGGAAGGTTCTCCATGTGTGGATCCTGCTTCTCTTAGAACCTTAGAGAACCCGTCCCAGACTCAGTTTCTCAGCCGTTTTTAACCCCTTTAGACCTGATGCGCTGCTAGCTGAGATCATCCAGCCTGCTTCATGCTGACACACAGGTTCTGCTTCCAGGGTTTCCTAAACGTTCAGGTCTGAAGCTCATCATCCATTTGGTTCAGTTATAGACGGCGCAAAGATCAGCTGGAACAATGGAGCTTGTTGGAGCATCTTCAGAAGCTCTACATGCTGAGGGCCAACGTGGAGGAGTTACAGGTTCATACCAGAGTTTATTCCCAAAGGAAGGGCTCCTCGCTGGATGGACAGTCGGTTCTTCTGGAAGCAGAATGGAGGAACGCTAACTTGGCGTTGAAACGTTGCTCCTCAGTCTATTCTGAGCCTCCTGTCGTCAGCTCGTTTAATGAGGCGGATCCAGATATAACATGACGCAGGAGACGGCTGGCCTGTGGGGGCTGCGTTAACGGGAGGTGTGATGATTTAATGAAGACGTCGGGAAAACGAAGCCAATCTTCTCAGGAGCGTCTGAGGTCCTCCATCAGCGGGAGCAGCTTCTATTTGTGGAGCTTCAGCGACGACGGGAGATCTGGTCCTATTTAACCGTTTCTATCAGATGTTTCTGTTATTTTCTAACAGATCAACCTCATCATCATCATCATCATGTTTTAGCTGCAACGCTTTTCAGTGAAGAAATCTCACACAGATCCGATGTGTGGAGATCAGTTCATATCCATATCAGCTCACCAGGAGTTTAAGTTTATTTGGAGTTTTGTGCATTTTAGGACTTATTTGTTGGGGAAAAATGCAGAGAAATCCTACTTTTAATAGTTTAGTTACATTAACAGATAAATGAATAAATCAGCCTCATGATGTCATGATTTGGTGTAGGCATCAGCAGCAGGATGAGTTTGTGAGAATTTAATAAAAGATCATGAAGAGGAAGGCATCAAAGACACAGGGAGCGGAGAACAGGCAGTAATGACACGGATCTAACAAAGAACTGAGAGATCCGGGGAGCTTAAGCACACTGAGGAGGAGAGAGGAAATGACAGAGAAACCTGAGGACTAATTAGTGGAAACAGGTGAGAGGGAGAGAACAGGAAACCATCCTAAACAAGGACAAGCTAGAAAGTAAGACCTCTGATTGGGAATCCAAGAGAGGAGAAACAGAAGAGAAATAAATAAATATTAGAATGAGAAGCAGATTAGGAAACCACCAAATAAAGTTAAGCAAAAATAAAAAGGAAAAACAAATAAAAGACAAAATACAAAAAAATGTGAAAATATCTAAGGATAGGAGATGAAAAAATCATAACACCTAAGTCCTAAAATAAAACATGACAAAATAATAGGGATGCAACGATACCACTTTTTTCAAACCGATACTGATTACAAATGCAGATACTTTTACTGCACAAAAATATAATACATTGCAATACATTTTCTTCTGCTGTCTACAATAAACGATGATTAATGCAGTAAAAGAATAAAATATTAATAAACACGACCACCAAACTCAAATTCCAGGTGAAAAAGAAACATTTTCTGTTAAAATACCGCAGATTTTTTACATTTTAAGTATCGGTTCATGGTATTGGTTGACTACCCTAATATACCAAACAGTACATTAGAAAGATATCGGCCCAATACCAGTTTATCAGCATACCAGTATCGGTGCATCCCCTACCCTAAAAAAAACTCAAATCAAAAGGTCAACTGAACAATGAAAATGCCTAAAACTTTTCCTAAAACATAATCAGTTTCACTTTATTCAATATTTTCCCACAATCAACATTTAAAGCTTCAAACTGAAGTTTAAAATAAATCAGTAACCCATAATCACATCCAGATTAACTGATGAACGTTTGGCTAATAATCATTAAACCCAATCAGCCTGTTTTAAAGCCCGGTTCTGAGTTCTGACCAGATTTGTTCCAACACCATCCCCAGGTATGAATGACATTATTGCCGTTTTTATCCGACATGGGGCCCATAAAGGCCCCGGATGTGGATGACATGATGGAGCACGATTAGCTGACCGTCTGGGCTGCGTCACCAGGGCCGGCCTGGGCTCCTACAGGGCCCGGGGCCGAGGTTTGGATGGGGCAGCAGCGTTTGAATCCAGATGTGGTAGAAATCTGGGAGAGGGGGCGGGGCCTAAAGCTACAGGTGTTTTAGCTGGTATTAGCTATTCTTTTTATTCTTTATTCTTGGTTTTGAACATGTGGGCAACACAAGGCAACTTTACAAAATTTTACACATAAAGGCTGTTGCAAATCAAAAGACAAAGCAGGCTTGTCCGATCTGTTGAACAAAGCCAAAAGATATACAAGCACATGTCCAAAAAGGAGTGAGGAGAAGTCAAACTTATTTAACCCCACCCCGTATTCCAAACACAGTTTATAGCATACATTTCCTGTTCCTATATAGAGTTTCTCAAAACTCAAAAGAGAATAAATAAATAGCAATAACAAAATAAACTTCCCGTCTTCTCTCTCTCTGTTTTTTTTTATTATTTTTTTTGAAAATGAAAAGGAAGGCACACACACGAGATGAATCACCTAGAATCTTTAAATCCTGTTATCTTATATTTTCTCTATATTTCTTCTTGAACTGATTCAGACTTGAACATTGTTTTAGCTCTGAGCCTAAATCGTTCCATGAGTTTGGCACCGGTAATGGAAACACAAAAAACCCTCCTGAGGCTGTACACATTTTCTTGTGTAAGGAAATGTTTTTCTATATTATTTGGTAAGGTATTCTGCTGTACTCTAAACATTATTTGGGCTGTTTGATCATCTACAAGGTCAACAAATTTAATGACTTTTGATTCCAAGAACAGTATGTTGGTATGATCTAGAAAACCGGATCTATTGATAATTCTCATAGCTCTTTTCTGAAGACGAGTTAATGAAATCAGTGAACTTTTGTAATTATTTCCCCAAATTTCAGCACAATAACTTAGATAAGGTAATATAACAATACAAAATATGAAGATATTCTAAAAGGTACTGTAACTTCTGCATTATAGAAATGTTTCTTGATATTTTATTCCCAATATGTTCAATATGACCTTTCCATCGAATGTCATCATCAATTATTACTCCAAGAAATTTTATTTTTTTCACAATTTCAATGACTGATCCATTTATTTGTAAGTGATCATTTAATTTCTCACTACGCCTACCAAATATTTATAGTTGTATTTAAATTTAAGGTCAGTTTGTTAGAATCAAACAATAATTTAATTTTTTTTAATTCTGCGCTTATTACTTCTATTAATTGATTGAGGGTAACACCAGAACAAAACATGTTGGTATCATCTGCTAAATAAAGAAGAGATAACAGCCACATGGTCAGGATATTATCATCATCATTCTCCTCAGTGTAAAGGTCAAGGGGTCAGACGTCATGAACCCTGGTTGTCCCTGATGTCCAGGAGGCGGAGTCCTGCAGAACTTTAGCAGTAACTAAAAGTTGGCCTCAAAAACACACATTTCTAAATCTGTTGTCAAATTTCCTATTATCTCCCTGACTCTGTGTTAGTAGAGGAGATGAAACGGCTCGGAGGAATCCAGGCATTACAGCTGGTATCATCACCACGGTGAAGACGGGTCAGACTGTGCGCCGGACCGGCAGACGGATGAAACCAGCGCAGGAAGTCTGAAGTTAACAGCAGGAAACTGGCAGAATCGCTACTGGGATGCTTCATTTTCAGCAATAAATATGAAACCAGTTCTATATTTAATAAATATTAAACTATATAATTAGCTAGCTAAATATTTAGTTCACAAAATAAACATTTAGTTTATAGCTACCTACATATTTAGTTTACAAATAAAATATTAAACTATATAATTAGGTAGCTAAATATTTAGCTCACAAAATAAATATTTTAGTTTATAGGTACCTACATATTTAGTTTACAAATAAAATATTAAACGTAATAGTTAGCTAGCTAAATATTTAGCTTGCAAATAAAAATATTTGACTTAATAGGTAGCTAGCAACATATTTAGTTTACAAATAAAATATTAAACTATATAATTAGCTAGCTAAATATTTAGTTCACAAAATAAATATTTTAGTTTTAGGTCAACTTTATTTAGTTTACAAATAAAATATTAAACGTAATAGTTAGCTAGCTAAATATTTAGCTTGCAAATAAAAATATTTGACTTAATAGGTAGCTAGCAACATATTTAGTTTACAAATAAAATATTAAACTATATAATTAGCTAGCTAAATATTTAGTTCACAAAATAAATATTTTAGTTTATAGCTACCTACATATTTAGTTTACAAATAAAATATTAAACGTAATAGTTAGCTAGCTAAATATTTAGCTTGCAAATAAAAATATTTGACTTAATAGGTAGCTAGCAACATATTTAGTTTACAAATAAAATATTAAACTATATAATTAGGTAGCTAAATATTTAGTTCACAAAATAAATATTTTAGTTTATAGCTACCTACATATTTAGTTTACAAATAAAATATTAAACGTAATAGTTAGCTAGCTAAATATTTAGCTTGCAAATAAAAATATTTGACTTAATAGGTAGCTAGCAACATATTTAGTTTACAAATAAAATATTAAACTATATAATTAGCTAGCTAAATATTTAGTTCACAAATATAAATATTTTAGTTTATAGCTACCTACATATTAGTTTACAAATAAAATATTAAACGTAATAGTTAGCTAGCTAAATATTTAGCTTGCAAATAAAAATATTTGACTTAATAGGTAGCTAGCAACATATTTAGTTTACAAATAAAATATTAAACTATATAATTAGCTAGCTAAATATTTAGTTCACAAAATAAATATTTTAGTTTATAGCTACCTACATATTTAGTTTACAAATAAAATATTAAACGTAATAGTTAGCTAGCTAAATATTTAGCTTGCAAATAAAAATATTTGACTTAATAGGTAGCTAGCAACATATTTAGTTTACAAATAAAATATTAAACTATATAATTAGCTAGCTAAATATTTAGTTCACAAAATAAACATTTAGTTTATAGCTACCTACATATTTAGTTTACAAATAAAATATTAAACTAATAGTTAGTAGCTAAATATTTAGTCTAATATTTAGTTTACAAATAAAATATTAAACTTAATAGTTAGCTAGCTAAATATTTATTTACAAATAAATATTAACATAGTTAGCTAGCTAAATATTTAGCTTGCAAATAAAAATATTTGACTTAATAGGTAGCTAGAACATATTTAGTTTACAAATAAAATATTAAACTATATAATTAGCTAGCTAAATATTTAGTTCCAAAATAAATATTTTAGTTTATAGCTACCTACATATTTAGTTTACAAATAAAATATTAAACGTAATAGTTAGCTAGCTAAATATTTAGCTTGCAAATAAAAATATTTGACTTAATAGGTAGCTAGCAACATATTTAGTTTACAAATAAAATATTAAACTATATAATTAGCTAGCTAAATATTTAGTTCACAATATAAATATTTTAGTTTATAGCTACCTACATATTTAGTTTACAAATAAAATATTAAACGTAATAGTTAGCTAGCTAAATATTTAGCTTGCAAATAAAAATATTTGACTTAATAGGTAGCTAGCAACATATTTAGTTTACAAATAAAATATTAAACTATATAATTAGCTAGCTAAATATTTAGTTCACAAAATAAATATTTTAGTTTATAGCTACCTACATATTTAGTTTACAAATAAAATATTAAACGTAATAGTTAGCTAGCTAAATATTTAGCTTGCAAATAAAAATATTTGACTTAATAGGTAGCTAGCAACATATTTAGTTTACAAATAAAATATTAAACTATATAATTAGCTAGCTAAATATTTAGTTCACAAAATAAATATTTTAGTTTATGTTACCTACATATTTAGTTTACAAATAAAATATTAAACGTAATAGTTAGCTAGCTAAATATTTAGCTTGCAAATAAAAATATTTGACTTAATAGGTAGCTAGCAACATATTTAGTTTACAAATAAAATATTAAACTATATAATTAGCTAGCTAAATATTTAGTTCACAAAATAAATATTTTAGTTTATGTTACCTACATATTTAGTTTACAAATAAAATATTAAACGTAATAGTTAGCTAGCTAAATATTTAGCTTGCAAATAAAAATATTTGACTTAATGTGCTAAATTTTTTACAAATAAAATATTAAACTATATATTAGCTAGCTAAATATTTAGTTCACAAAATAAATATTTAGTTATAGCTACCTACATATTTAGTTTACAAATAAAATATTAAACGTAGAGTGTTGAATATTTAGCTTGCAATAAAATATTTGACTTAATAGGTAGCTACAACATATTTAGTTTACAAATAAAATATTAAACTATATAATTAGCTAGCTAAATATTTAGTTCACAAAATAAATATTTTAGTTTATAGCTACCTACATATTTAGTTTACAAATAAAATATTAAACGTAATAGTTAGTAGCTAAATATTTAGCTTGCAAATAAAAATATTTGACTTAATAGGTAGCTAGCAACATATTTAGTTTACAAATAAAATATTAAACTATATAATTAGCTAGCTAAATATTTAGTTCACAAAATAAATATTTTAGTTTATAGGTACCTACATATTTAGTTTACAAATAAAATATTAAACGTAATGTTAGCTAGCTAAATATTTAGCTTGCAAATAAAAATATTTGACTTAATAGGTAGCTAGCAACATATTTAGTTTACAAATAAAATATTAAACTATATAATTAGCTAGCTAAATATTTAGTTCACAAAATAAATATTTTAGTTTATAGGTACCACATATTTAGTTTACAAATAAAATATTAAACGAATAGTTAGCTAGCTAAATATTTACTTGCAAATAAAATATTTGACTTAATAGGTAGCTAGCAACATATTTAGTTTCAAATAAAATTAAACTATATAATTAGCTAGCTAAATATTTAGTTCACAAAATAAATATTTTAGTTTATAGCTACCTACATATTTAGTTTACAAATAAAATATTAAACGTAATAGTTAGTTATCTAAATATTTAGCTTACAAATAAAATATCTAACTTAGTAGTTAGTTATCTAAATATTTAGCTTGCATATAAAATAGTTAACTTAATCGGTAGCTAGCTAAATATTTACTTAAGAAATAAAATATTGAACTCACTAGTTAGCTAGCTAAATATTTAGTTTACAAATAAAATATTAAACTTAATAGTTAGCTAGCTAAATATTTACTTAAGAAATAAAATTTGAACCCATTAGTTAGCTAGCTAAATATTTAGTTTACAAATAAAATATTAAACTTAATAGTTAGCTAGCTAAATATTTACTTAAGAAATAAAATATTGAACTCATTAGTTAGCTAGCTAGATATTTAATTAACAAATAAAGTATTAAACTTAATAGTTAGCTAGCTACATATTTAGCTAGCAAACTAAACTCAGAGCAATGCAGAGATATTCAGTCTAACCAGCAGATAATATAGAAGTTCGCATGACCTAGCTTTTATTTTGGTTGTGCACTTCTGCTAATCAAGGAAATTTGGATATTAGCTAATTTTTATTTTAAAGATGAATATCTAACAAGCAAGCTAAACTGGCAAGCTAAATTTATAGTTTGAGACTAAATATTTAGTTGGAAACTGTGATATGTAGGAATAAATAACACTTACACAAAAGTAATGTGGAAAAATCAACCACCGTTTATTTCTGTCATAACAGGTTAAAAAACCCAAATCATTGCTGTGAATTTGTCTCTGTGTAACTTTACAAACGGCTCTTAGATCGATTCACCGGATTTCAGCTGGTTTTTGGATGAGACGCGGAAGGAAAATCCAGTTAATGATACCGAACCTGACAGCTGATGACAAGCAGCATGACTGGGGTTTTAACGACACCATGAGAACTTCTGTGTAACATAAGAAGAGCTGGAGGCGGAGATCCAGATCCTCCCTTTATCCCATCAGTAAATATTCCTTTACACATGAGAACTGGAGACGGGGGTGTTCCTCAGCAGCTGCTGTGATGATTTAAGAATCTCAGCGGAGGTCAGGAGGAGTTAGAGGATCTTCTTTATTCATGAGCAGGAAACACCCACAGGACTCCAGAGGGAATACATGTCCGACAAGAAAAGCTCCTGTTCAGAGATAGTTTTACCAAACTACCGTCATACCACTTGTGTTAATATGGTTCATACTTATTCTAGATTTGATTCACGATTCTCGGTTTATTCAGCATCTGCTGAGATGCAAAGAGTAATGAATCCTGCAGCAGATGGACCTTCTGAGGAACACGTGGAACACAGTGTTTAGGTTTGCAGAGAATATTTAATGAATGAATAAATGGATAGACCTAATGAAAAAAACTACAGATTACAGATTGGACGGAGAAACCAGAGAGCTTGAGTATCCACTGAAGATTGGCCCAGAAACCTGAGGAGTGATTAGAGACGAGCAGACAGACTGAAGATGCTTTAAAGCTGGACAGAGAAGCAGAACGCTGGGCGGAAACAGAGATTAGACTCAAATCACAGAATAATAACCATAATAAATAAAAATAGAACGGAAAAATAGAACTAACAGAAAAAAATGTTGAGATAAAATGTCTAATAAAAGAGATCACAAGAAAAACAAAACAAAAAACAGAGTTCTGGACCGGTAGTTCAGCTGAATTCTCTGATTATCGTGTTAAAGCTTCATTTAAGAGCAGCTTAATGCTGTATAACCTTCGGAGCCACTTGGGGCCGTTATGATCGCGTTTAGTCAGACTGAAGCCTTCAATTACCGTCATTAGGGGCATCTGCTGCAGCTGGAGCTGCTCTTTAACTCATAAATAAGTCAATAAAGTGCATCAGCTGCTCAGATATAGTCAAGTGTGTCAAATCTCAGTCTGCTGCCACCATGATAAGACCCAGATGAAGCCTGCAGAGAAGCTCCACCGCTGCTGTTTGGACTCCTCAGATCATCACAGAAACGAGCCGGGTCCGTTTCCTCGTAGAGAGGGGGATCAGAACCGCCTCAGAGAGAGAAGATCTGAGTCTGGTTAGAGAGGAACAGCAGCTTCCTCACTGATAAAAACCAGATTCCACCTTTAAAGGTGCGTTCACGGCAGCCCTGTTTAACCCAGCAAGGTGTTTTACACGACAGGAAAAACACTAAACAAACGCGACTCCAGACAGATGGGCTTTTAGCTTGGATTTGTGTTTCAGCAGCTTTGCAGTGGTCAGAAGTATTTTCATTCAATACTCAAGTAGAAGTCGAGATCCTCTGGTTTTTAGTTTATATAGTAAAAGAAATGCCGTTAAAGGACTACCACACCTTTTACTAAAGCCCATAATGAATACAATATTATATCCAAATGAGGCTAGGCGACCTTTTCCAGCTGCATATGTCCATAAAATGAATGCATTTTAGTGCAATGAAAACACATATCTGTACTACTGAGCATTAATATGTGTTACATGAAGCAGAAGAGAAGATAAGAAGTTGTGTTTTTGTAACGGTGGACGTTTGTCTTAGTCTCTACCACCGTCTGCTTCATCCTGCTGGATATGAAATGGTTTATATGCTCAGCGTTACACATATAGTTCTTTAAATGTATTAGCATTTCGCTAAAATGAATCATTTTTATGGACATATGCGGCTGATAAACGTCGCCTAGCATGTTCCTCATTTTGAATAATAAGATTTTTATACAACATTATAGTCATTATGGGTTTTAGTAAAGGTGTTGCAGTGTAGCTAATTTAAAAAAACAAAATCATTTTTACTTTTATACATTAAGTAGTTTTGAACCCGGTACTTTTTACTTTTACTTGAGTAAAACACTTTAATTGATGCAGCTTCTATAGACGTGTTTTTAAACCTCATATCTACACGCGTTTCTCCTCCCGAGTTTATTCAGGGCTCAACATCGTTCTTAGGTTCAACGTGTCTTTACAATGCCCAAAAATGCTTCAGAAGCTAAGAAAAGAAAGAACCCATCTTAATAGCTGACAGAAAATTATATAATGTTTTATCATAAGCAACACACAGAACTAACAAAAAATCGGTAGCTAATCGCGGCCGCATTACTCCAGAGGAAAAAAGATGAATCTTACACATGTTCCTTTTTTCAGTCTCTTCCAAACATGCCAGGGCGTCTGACTTAACCTTCCCCAGGAACAACACTTTTTTGGTTGGCACAATAAGTTCCGCCTCAATATTTTAACTTGTTTTTTTAACAATTATAAATGAACTAATCAACATGAATTTACTATGGCATTATTTATTTATTGTTTGTTTGATATCAAATTCCAACAAAAAATGAAGTGAACGTTTTAGAGATGCCTTTTATGGAAGCTACAATAATTCTACTTGAGAATAGAAAGTTAATACTTCTGACACTTCGGCTGCACTGTAAAACACAGAAAAGCTGACTGCACTTAAAAAATGAGGCAACCAGCTGCTTGACTTTATCTAACGTATATTTTTAACTTATCACAAGTTGTATCAGCTCAACCGACTATCTTCATTTTGTAGAATTTCTACTAAAGATTCCCACAGTGTAAACACATGAGTTAGGTTTACTCAATAAAATTTTGCTTGCTTGGTTGGCTTACTTTTTTAACTTCAGTCAGCTTTTCCTTTTTACAGTGTAAACTCCTTCCAAACAACGACGTGTACGACGGAGTATTAGTAAACTATTATTAGAATATTAAGGTTTTGGAGTAAATTTCCGCCCCAAAAAATGCAGAAATTCTGAGATTAAAGTCAAACATTTTCCAGAAAAACCTCAGAGGTTCTCGGATGTCAAAAAGTGGTCAAATTGTAATTTAAAACATCTAAATTTCTGAGATCAATTGTACATGTTTTCCAGAAAAAAATTCACAGAAGTCGTAAAATTAAAGGACAGACATTTAGAGATTGATTGCAGATGTTTTTTTGGGGGAAAACTGTAATTTTCTTATGTGGGAAAGGGGAGAACTTGAAAGAAAAAGACCTTAAACTGCCTTTAATCATAGAAATTTCTTCGTTTTTTTCTTGCTAACTTTCTACTTTTCTACATCAGAAAATTACGGAGTTTGTTTCTAGAAAATATCTGAGATTAATCTCAAAATTTCTGTGTTTTAACTTGGAATTTTATTACTTTGTGACAGAAACATTTCTCAGTTTGTGTTTTCTAGAAAATATGTGGAATTAATCTCAGAAATTCAGATTTTTTTTACTTGTAATTTTGCGACTTATCAATATCAGAGGATCTCTGATTTTTTTCTGAAAAATATGTGACTTTAATTTCAGAATATCTGCATTTTGTGGGGACGGAAATCTTTTTTTGTTTCCGATGGCCCTAATACTTTGTCGTACGACCCGTGTGTTAGAGACGGAGGAAAAAGTCTGAGGTTCAGGTCATGCTGGTGAGAACATTTGATCTAAAAGCAAAGATCAGCTCTGGATCAAACATCAGAAATAAATCAGATTAAAGCGAGAAACGAGTGAGGAACCGACGGAGACGACAGCGTGTCGGACCCTCGCTGGGACCAGAGATGAAACGACGGTTACCACGGTTACCCACCTCCACCCACTGGCCATAGGACTGCATCTTGAGGATGACGCAGGGGTCGGGTTTGGACAGGGCGTCTCGGTCCGAGATCCCCTTGCAGGTGAGTCGCAGCTCCACCTTGGTGAGGCAGGGGCTGCTGAAGAGACCCAGAAAGTTCGCCGCCGACTCGTAGATGTCGCTCATGGTGGAGTTTGGGACGGGAAGGATCAGAACCTCGACTGATAGGATGAAGGTCCAGATTCAGCTGGAAACAAAGGATGCGACAGAAAAGATTCATGAGAGAAACAGCGTTACGGACTGTTGGATCCGGTTTCACCCTGAAGACCTCCACGGTCTCAAAAAAAAAAACGCTTCACAGGAACATGTCAGAAAGTCTGCAGAAGATCCACCTCCCATTCATCCACCACGGTGAGGATTTTAGTTTCATTCATATTTAAAGGGACAGTGCGCAGTTTCCTGCCGATAGGGGGCAGTATATACGTACATCATTACAAGCAAGCGGTATTTTTCTGTTTGAGTGACGACCTAAACAACAGATGACCATAAAAGCTAAAAATCTCAGCTGGACAAGTTTTCCTCCTCCAGCGAAATCATTAATTAGCTATTATTAATTAGTGACATATTGATACTTTTACGAATAATACCCTATGATACTTTTAGCTATTTATAATGCAATGTATAAAGTTACAATAATTCCATGCTACAAATAATGTAATCTTATACTTGCTTAAATAGTAAGTTATTTAGTCTGAAAGTTTTAATATAGCAACTCTGGATGAAATACATCGGTGGACAGATTTGATCCCTCATATTTGCCAAGGAAACTGTATCAATTTTCCTCTTTCTTCGCCCTTAATTAATAGCATAACAAATACATATTAACGTGATTTATAAAGTTATACAGATTAAATTATTACATATCTATAAATCATTTGTTAACCATCTATAAGGGAGCCTCTTTATAAAGTGGTACCAACAAAAACGGCCCTCCAGAACAGAGACAGAACCTCTCAGACTGTGGGGATGAGAAGCAGCCAGCTAATAAACTCCACCGTGATAGGAAGCGCTCTCTGCCCTCCACCTCCTCCACCCATCAGCTGCTGCAGCCTTCATCCCATTAAGGCTGGAGGAAATGTCTGATTTCCTCCTCTTCCTCCTCCGACCCGAATGCCGGCTCAGGTATCACAGCCACCTCAGAACCCGACCCAGATGTAGCCAGGATCTGGTTTCACTGGTTCTTCTACCAGTCGGTGGGGGGAAACTGACCAACCATCCTCTTCCCTCCGTGCATCGGAAGTATTCACACCCCGGCAGATTTAGATGAAGAATCATCTTCAGAATGGAAGTTATTCTGACACAAACGTCTCTAAAAAGATCAGGAGAAAGACGAATCATCCAACGTCCTCAGGATTGGTTTAAAAGATCGGATCAATCAATCAAACTTTATTTACAAAGCGCTTTTCATACGAAGATGGCCACTCAAAGTACTTTACAGATTAAAACTGAGCTTCATCTTCACACTGTCCTGATGCTGGACGCCAGAAGACAGAAATCCTGCAAGAACAATGAGGTCCACCGCCTACAGAAATTAATTAAAGCAATAATAAAACAGAAACAGAGAAAAAGCTCTGATCCACAAGGTGGCGTCAGAGACAGAAAACCACAGGATCCCTGGAGGAGATGCTGATGATTAGCATCAGACAGGAGGAAACTCTAAAATCCAACCTTTTAACCATCAGTAAATGCCCCATGAATATTCACCACCAGGCTGGTACCCAGTTCATGGACGTGAACGCTGCTGATGGGGGAAAGGAAGTAAAACTTTGAGTTAGCCGTAGCAGTAAAGCTTTTAGAAGGAAATCAGAGGTCAAATGAACCTTGGGAGAGAAAGAGAGAGATACTCTCAGCATATAACAGGAAGGTTGAGCGTCTTAATGCAAAATCTGGTTTATCCTTTGGCTTTAATAGCTCCAAAAGTCAGGATTCTCTAAAGTACACACAGAAACTGTACTAGACATGCTAGCTGTGCTACAGATGCTAACTCTGCTAAAAATGCTATCTTTGCGAGACAATGCCTATAAACTATGCCAAGTATGCTAGCCTGTGCAACAGATGCTAAACTCTGCTAAGATGGCTAGCTGTGCTATGTGATGCTAACTGTGCAACAGATGCTGGCTGTGCGTAGAGCTGCTAACTGTGCCAGACATGCTAACTATATAGAGATGCTAGCTGTGCTAGAGAAACTAACTGTTGCCAGACAAGGATAGCTGTGCTAGACATGCAACCTGTGCCACTCCCCAAAAGAAGATGCAAGCTGGTGCTAAGATGCTAACTCTGCCTAAAGATGCTAGCTGTGCTAGAGATGCTAACTGTAACTACAGATGCTGGTCTATGCTATAGATACGAACTAGGGCTAGAGATGCTAAATTTGCTAGAATAAAGAACTAGTTGGCTAGAAGATGCTAACTGTGCTAGAGATGCCTAACTTAGCTAAAGATGCTAGCAGTGCTAGAGATGCTAACTGTGCTACAAATGCAAACTGTGTCTAGAGATACGAACTGTCTAGAGATGCTAACTGTGATAGAGATTGCTAACTTAGCTAAAGATTGCTAGCTGTGCTATAGGATGCTAACTTGCAGTGCCTACATAATGCTAACTGTGCTATAGATACGAACTGTGCTAGAATGCTAGCTGTGCTATAGATGCGAACTCTTGCTAAAGATGCTAGCTGTGCTAGAGATGCAACTGTACTAAAGATGCATGGCTATGCATAGATACTAACTGTGCTAGAGATGCTGGCTGTGCTAGAGATACAACTGTGCTAGAGATGCTAACTGAGCTAGATATGCTAACTAGCTAAAGATGCTAGCTGTGCTAGAGATGACTAACTGTGCTACATATGCAAACTGTGCTAGAGATACGAACTGTGCAAAGATGCTAACTGAGCTAGAGATGCTAAACTTAGCTAAAGAATCTAGCCTTTGCAAGTAAGATGCTAACTGTGCTTACATATGGCTAACTGTGCTGAGGAGATACGAAACTGGGGTTTGCCCCCTAGAGATGCTAACTGTGCTATAGATGCAAACATAGCTAAAGATGCTTAGCTTTGGCTAAAGATGACTAACAGTGCTACAGATGCTAACTGTGCTAGAGTATGCTAAATAGCTAAAGATGCTAGCTGGCTAGAGATGCTAACTGTGCTACAAGTGCTAACTGTGCAGACAGTATGCTAACTGTGCAAACAGATGCTAACTTGTGCTAGAGATACTAACTGTGACTAGAAGATGCTAACTGTGCTAGAGATGCTAACTTAGCTAAAGATGCTAGTTGTGCTAGAGATGCTAACTGTGCTACAGATGCTAACTGTGCTAGAGATGCTAACTTAGCTAAAGATTCTAGCTGTGCTAGAGATGCTAACTGTGCTACAGATGCTAACTGTGCTAGAGATGCTAACTGTGGTCCAGACATGCTAACTATATAGAGATTCTAGCTGTGCTAGAGACATTAAGTTGTGCCCAACATGCCTAGAAGTGCTAGACAAGCTTACTGTGGCCAGAGATGCTAGCTGTGCTATAGATGCCACTACATGCTATATAGATGCTTGCTTGTGCGAAGAGATGCTAACTGTGCTAGAGATACGAACTGTGCTAGAGATGCTAACTGTGCTAGAGATGCTAACTTAGCTAAAGATGCTAGCTGTGCTAGAGATGCTAACTGTGCTACATATGCTAACTGTGCTAGAGATACGAACTGTGCTAGAGATGCTAACTGTGCTAGAGATGCTAACTTAGCTAAAGATGCTAGCTGTGCTAGAGATGCTAACTGTGCTACATATGCTAACTGTGCTAGAGATACGAACTGTGCTAGAGATGCTAGCTGTGCTATAGATGCTAACTCTGCTAAAGATGCTAGCTGTGCTAGAGATGCTAACTGTACTACAGATGCTGGCTATGCTATAGATACGAACTGTGCTAGAGATGCTGGCTGTGCTAGAGATACGAACTGTGCTAGAGATGCTAACTGTGCTAGATATGCTAACTTAGCTAAAGATGCTAGCTGTGCTAGAGATGCTAACTGTGCTACATATGCTAACTGTGCTAGAGATACGAACTGTGCTAGAGATGCTAACTGTGCTAGAGATGCTAACTTAGCTAAAGATGCTAGCTGTGCTAGAGATGCTAACTGTGCTACAGATGCTAACTGTGCTAGAGATGCTAACTGTGCCAGACATGCTAACTATATAGAGATGCTAGCTGTGCTAGAGACATTAAGTGTGCCAGACATGCTAGATGTGCTAGACATGCTTACTGTGCCAGAGATGCTAGCTGTGCTACAGATGCTAACTCTGCTAAAGATGCTAGCTGTGCTAGAGATGCTAACTGTGCTACAGATGCTGGCTGTGCTAGAGATACTAACTGTGCCAGACATGCTAACTATATAGAGATGCTAGCTGTGCTAGAGATACTAACTGTGCCAGACATGCTAGCTGTGCTAGACATGCTAACTATGCCAGAGATGCTAGCTGTGCTACAGATGCTAACTCTGCTAAAGATGCTAGCTGTGCTAGAGATGCTAACTGTGCTACAGATGCTGGCTGTGCTAGAGATACTAACTGTGCCAGACATGCTAACTATATAGAGATGCTAGCTGTGCTAGAGATACTAACTGTGCCAGACATGCTAGCTGTGCTAGACATGCTAACTGTGCCAGAGATGCTAGCTGTGCTACAGATGCTAACTCTGCTAAAGATGCTAGCTGTGCTAGAGATGCTAACTGTGCTACAGATGCTGGCTGTGCTAGAGATACTAACTGTGCCAGACATGCTAACTATATAGAGATGCTAGCTGTGCTAGAGATACTAACTGTGCCAGACATGCTAGCTGTGCTAGACATGCTAACTATGCCAGAGATGCTAGCTGTGCTACAGATGCTAACTCTGCTAAAGATGCTAGCTGTGCTAGAGATGCTAACTGTGCTACAGATGCTGGCTGTGCTAGAGATGCTAACTGTGCCAGACATGCTAACTATATATAGATGCTAGCTGTGCTAGAGATACTAACTGTGCTACAGATGCTAACTGTGTTAGACATGCTAACTGTGCTACAGATGCTAACTGTGTTAGACATGCTAACTGTGCTTGACATGCCAATGTAATGCTAATCTATGTGTGTGTATGACAGAGAAAGATAGATACATAAAATTCATGGTCCTTGATATGTGGGCTTCTCTTTAATTTAGCTAATTTAGAAAATACATTTCATAAAAACAACATTATCATAATTTTGGAAGATAAAGCTAATTAAATTGTTAAATAAGTTAACTGTACCACATTGGTGTGGCATTCTAATCTTGACCAAAATCTGTCCCAGATTTAAGTTTACTTTAGTCAGCAACTGTCTTATCGTTTTTCATTTTCATCTTGTAACAGACAACCGACTCTTCTTCACTGGTCCCACTATGCAGTGGATGCGTTTGGTTGTCATGTCACAGGAGGAGAAGAAGTCTGTGTTGATGGAATGGTACTAGGAACCACAATGGTGTCAGAGGTACCAGGAACAGGGTTGTTGCTGGCTACTACTAGCCAACATTAAAGCAGGACATTACTGAATGGGTATGACGTTATTTGAGTTAAGATGAAGCTGAGCCTCCATATAACGTTTGTTGTGAAACATTTATGTATAATTCTGCATGAATGTGTTTTACTTACACACTTACTTTCCTACATTCGTTTTTCCTTTTATTTTATTGTTATCCATTTACATCTACTGGTTTTACATTATCCTAGAAATATTGTTGAATTCATATATTTTTTATATTAGGTGAGACGTTGTCTTCGCTAACAGATCCATGGCCCAATCAAAACCGTGGCCCCATTAAGGTAAGCCTCTTCTCCCATTTACTTTTCATGCCAATAACAAGCTTGTGTGCTGCAGGGTGTCTTTTAATGTTCCTTTCATGAGTTCTGTAACCTGCAGGTAAAAGAACCTTGGGAGGTTCTGGGTATGGAATTGATTGGACCACTCCCGGAAACAGGAAAAGGGAACCGATTTGTCCTGACCATGACAGACTTGTATACAAAGTGGGTGATTTCATAACTGATGTCCAAGACTGCAGCTGAGGTCTCAGCTATCATGACCTCTAAATTATACACTTTTGGCATGTTTCAGGAAAATCATCACTGACCAAGGAAAACACTTTGTGAACCAGGTAAAATTTGTGAAATAGTTTTTCTTAAATACATAGTATGAAAATATATAATGGCTTTAAGCCAAGTCTGCTCATGACCCTGCAGCTCAACGACAGCATTTTCAGCACGCTGAATATTAGCCTCGTTCTAAGGCTCCTTCATGCATTTATTCATTGATGGAAAACATTTGATTTGTGAGTTATTCTGTACAATGCCAGGAGAGTAGCAGCCTTCATCGACCCTGGATCCTGGGTGGGGAAAAGATCTGGAGGTATGTTTTTAGTCCAAAAGTTTGAAAGTTCATCAAGTACACAATAATACAATAAAACCTAGCGTGTGCATGTCAGATCTCCTCATTTAAAGGAGAAATATTATGGCTATTTTTCCACTATTTAAAATAGGTTTATGAGTTCCAGAAAACCTGTTTCTGAAAATTGTTTGCTTGAAATAACTTGTAAGAAACAATTGTTGCCAACCTGTATTTCCGTGTTTCAGAAATCTAATTTAAGTTTGTTTTTTGTTTTTAGGCAATGTCATCAGACATACAAATATATGAAGATATAGAAAGATAAATGAAAAAAAAATCACACACATATAATCTCAGTAGAACTTTTTTCTCATTATAATATTAATACGGCAGATACATAAGCTTGATGTTGTAAAGCTACTCTTAAAAGTATGTTTTTCTAAAAAAATACTTAATTACTTAATGTTCCTGAGTAAAAGTAACTGGTTACTACCTACCTCTGGTAGTAGAGTAATAGTTATGAAACAGCTGCAGATTCTAATATTCTTTTTTCCACTTTATATTTGCCTTAAGATGACATCTGTTGTGAATCCACACTATAAAAATAAATTACAATTCCCCCCCGACACACACACACTCACACACTCAAAAACACACCCGATCCCCGTGTTTATGGCTTTCATGCAAGAATATATTACAATTCATTTAGAAAAAGATTTATTGGGGATGTAATGAATATTGAGAGTATCGGCTGTATTACATTGACACATTTTTAGCTCAGCTTAATTTTATATCAAAATACAAACATTTTAAATGTAAATAAAGAAGCGTAGACACACTCGATTATCTAAACATGAACAAACACGATTTTTAATGATGGGAGTTCAGTTTATACAAGAGCTCATTCGCAACAAGTGGCAGGATCCGCGTATACTGGGATATAAACTGCCATAATACGAACCAAAGAAGAAAACCTTTGCACATGTGTGGTACAGATCGGATAGGCTCAATCTGTACCGGCCGTCTTTGCACATGTACAATAAGGATCGGGCAATCCTGATCCATAACTACCTTTTTATTTTTTATTTTCATCATCAATCGATTTAATTTGTCATTGCTGTAAATATTTTAACATTTAATTATTATTATTAACATCTTTACAGATACTTAGGCCCACAACTACCGTAAAATGCTTCAGCGGAAGTAGACGCATTTTTGGGTAGTGACAATCCTAACTGACCTAGGCATGCTAACTGTGCTAGGCATAATGACTGTTCAGGTCATGCTAACTGTTCTAGGCATGCTTACTCTGCTAATCATGCTATCTGTGCTAGCCATGCTAACTGTCCTAGAGATGCTAACTGTCCTAGGCTCCTAACTGTCCTAGGCATGCTAACTGTCCTAGGCATGCTAACTGTCCTGGTCATGCTAACTGTGCTAGGCATGCTTACTCTGCTAATCATGCTATCTGTGCTAGCCATGCTAACTGTCCTAGAGATGCTAACTGTCCTAGGCATGCTAACTGTCCTAGAGATGCTAACTGTGCTATACATGCTTACTCTGCTAAGTATGCTATCTGAGCTAGCCATGCTAACTGTCCTAGGCATGCTAACTGTCCTGGGCATGCTAACTGTGCTAGGCATGCTTACTCTGCTAATCATGCTATCTGTGCTAGCCATGCTAACTGTCCTACGCATGTTAACTGTCCTAGAGATGCTAATTGTCCTGGGTATGGTAACTGTCCTAGGCATGCTAACTGTCCTGGTCATGCTAACTGTGCTAGAGATGCTAACTGTCCTAGGCATCCTAACTGTGCTAGGCATAATGACTGTCCTAGAGATGCTGACTGTCCTAGAGATGCTAACTGTCCTAGGCTACTAACTGTCCTAGGCATGCTAACTGTCCTAGGCATGCTAACTGTCCTGGTCATGCTAACTGTTCTAGGCATGCTTACTCTGCTAATCATGCTATCTGTGCTAGCCATGCTAACTGTCCTAGAGATGCTAACTGTCCTAGGCTACTAACTGTCCTAGGCATGCTAACTGTCCTAGGCATGCTAACTGTCCTGGTCATGCTAACTGTTCTAGGCATGCTTACTCTGCTAATCATGCTATCTGTGCTAGCCATGCTAACTGTCCTAGAGATGCTAACTGTCCTAGGCATGCTAACTGTCCTAGAGATTCTAACTGTGCTATACATGCTTACTCTGCTAAGTATGCTATCTGAGCTAGCCATGCTAACTGTCCTATGCATGTTAACTGTCCTAGAGATGCTAATTGTCCTGGGTATGGTAACTGTCCTAGGCATACTAACTGTCCTGGGCATGCTAACTGTGCTAGGCATGCTTACTCTGCTAATCATGCTATCTGTGCTAGCCATGCTAACTGTCCTAGAGATGCTAACTGTCCTAGGCTACTAACTGTCCTAGGCATGCTAACTGTCCTATGCATGCTAACTGTCCTGGTCATGCTAACTGTGCTATTCATGCTTACTCTGCTAAGTATGCTATCTGAGCTAGGCATGCTAACTGTCCTAGGCATGCTAACTGTCCTGGGCATGCTAACTGTGCTAGGCATGCTTACCCTGCTAATCATGCTATCTGTGCTAGCCATGCTAACTGTCCTAGAGATGCTAACTGTCCTAGGCATGCTAACTGTCCTAGAGATGCTAACTGTGCTATACATGCTTACTCTGCTAAGTATGCTATCTGAGCTAGCCATGCTAACTGTCCTAGGCATGCTAACTGTCCTGGGCATGCTAACTGTGCTAGGCATGCTTACTCTGCTAATCATGCTATCTTAGCTAGCCATGCTAACTGTCCTACGCATGTTAACTGTCCTAGAGATGCTAACTGTCCTGGGTATGGTAACTGTCCTAGGCATATTAACTGTCCTGGTCATGCTAACTGTGCTAGGCATGCTTACTCTGCTAATCATGCTATCTGAGCTAGCCATGCTAACTGTCCTAGGCTTGCTAACTGTCCTAGAGATGCTAACTGTCCTGGGTATGATAACTGTCCTAGGCATGCTAACTGTCCTGGGCATGCTAACTGTGCTAGGCATGCTATCTGAGCTAGCCATGCTAACTCTCCTAGGCATGCTAACTGTCCTAGGCATGCTTACTGTGCTAGGAATGCTTACTCTGCTAAGCATGCTATCTGAGCTAGACATGCTAACTAAGCTAGCTATTTGGACTATGCTAACTGTATTGAGCTAGCCATGCTAACTGTGCTAGACATAATTGTTGATACAAGCTGCTGAAGATATTTCATGAAGTCATTCATTTATTTTATACATATTGCTGTTAGCATCGTTGATTGACTGTAATCAGACAGGAAATGGGAGGAGGACATGTAGCTGAGCATCCAAGGTCAGAGATTGGGGATCAAGAACACTTCAGAAGTTTCTCTTGTTTATTATCTGCTCTGTTTTACTTCAATCATGCAAATACTGACGGTTGAGGTTTCAGATCCTCGAACATCAGTTTAGTTACAGAAGAAACTACTTCCTTCAGTTCTTCCACCACCTCTGAGGAAGATGTTCTCCTGGGTCCTTATTTCTGGCATATATTACATTAATTTCCATTAATTGCCATTTGGAGTCCTTCAGGAGAAGTTTATATCCAGTCTGGTCAGCATATATCCATGTAATAGGAGCCAATCAAGGCAGGAGATTTACTGCCTGTAATAAGGAATTATCTACCCCATAACTCCTTCATTTAACCAGGTTTGGTTATTAATCGTTACCAATGGACTAAGTTCAGCTTCTACCAGCTGTTAAATTGTTAAATGAAAGAGTTATGCGGCAGATAATTGCTTATTACAGGCACTAAATCTCTGCCTTGATTCACTCCCATTATAGGGACATACGCAGATCAGGCTGGATATAAACTTCTCCTGAAGGACTCCAAGTGACTCCAAACTTGTCTGGGTGAGTAAATGAATGTTATTTATACAAAAAATAAGGTCCAGGTTGGAAAGAAAACAAACTTTTCTTTTAAAGGTATGATCTGGAACACGAACAGCGCCATCTACTGTATCTAGGTTGTAGTTACAGCAATAAAAACATAATTCTAGCTGTTGGGTTGCCAGGTTTGCAGCCGATACGCCCAGTGACCAACCTGAACTGTGTCCAGTGAGGAATGTATCCTAGAGGAGTTTAGCTAACAGCTAACCTTAGGAAAGTAAGCTAGCTAGTTAGCTTACCGATCCAGGAGGAAAGTCTCAGTCGTTTCTGTGTGTGTTTGATGGCCATAGAAATGTTTTATGTGGGTCCATCTAGTGTAGGCTTCACCTAAAACTATTGTAGTTTCTGTTAGCTAGCTAGTTAAGTTAGCTAGCTAGTTAGCTTACCGATCCAA
>JAPXFQ010001100.1:72500-170000 GCA_028564705.1 Apricaphanius iberus | reverse complement strand
AAACCAGGCAGTGAGCTGGAAGATTCTCCTCAGAGAGCCTCATCAAACATCTGAGTTAGATGATTTGTGATGTTCCACAGCTTCACCGAGGCAGTAAAACTGGATCCTTCTAAAAGAACAAAGCAGCATGCATAGATCCTGACTTCTGCTTCAAGTCTCCATCATGCAGCAGGCATGCACCTGTTTACCTGCAAAGATGAGCAAAAAGCTTCAGCCCAAGAAGAACATCCGAAAGTTTCCTGAGATCAGCTCCGCAGCTTCATCCTCCTCCTCCTCCTGTGGCTGCTGGAAAGCCTCTCTGGTCTGCAGCTTCTCCTCTCGCCTTTATAGCCGGGGAAGCCTGGCGCACACGTCGGAGAGGAGGGGAGGAGAGCGGGCTGAGGCGCCTCCTGCAGGCCGAGTCGGGCAGCGCAGGCTGAGCAAACTAACCTCAAACCTCTTCAGCTTTTACAGCTAAACGATCTGATCATAAAAATGCTTCTGGTTGGAACCCAAACATCCTGCAGAGATGTTTATTATGTCATCTGAAACATGATAGCCCAGATGCTGCCTCTGCACTGAAGCCAAGGCAAGTTTATTTGCACAGCACACTTCATGTTACGAAACAATTCAAAGTGCTTTACATAAAACATTAAAAGCATTACAAGGGGGTGCAGAGGAAGCATTAAAGACTAGAAGAACCTCACTGTAAAAATTTTAAATAGAGGTTACTTAAAAAAAGCATCTAATATAATTAAGTAGATTTAAATTGGAAAAATTTATGTAAAATGTAATTAAATTTAAACAAAAAACGTAGAAATTCAGCTCTAAATATGTGTTGGATTTATGGAAAAAAATCTCAAAATGATGATTACAAAACAGCCTAATTTTAACACAAAAAGTTATTTGAAATAAATCTAGAAGTGAAACGTTTAGTTAACGTTACTTTAATATTTATTACCAAAAAGAAAAATCTGTTGGTTTTCAAGTGAAACTCAAATAGGATTCACTCAGGCCATTTACCATAGTAAATACGTTTTATTTTCCACAGTAAATATATTTGTCAGATTAATATGTTTTTTTGACAGAACAATAAAAAGAGAGAAAGAGATCAGTTGCTGATAGAAACCAGGCAGGTATCAGGACAGAGTTATTATTCTAAGTCACACTCCAACATACGTTTTTGTTAGATAAAGCAGGATTAATGCACAGGTGAAACTTAAAAAAAATGAATATTGTGCAAAAGTTCTTTAATTTTAGTAATTCAATGTAAAAGATGAAACTAATATGATGTAGACTCATTAGCAGCAAATTTGGATATTTGATGATTATGGCTTAAAGAGTATGGAAATTCAAAATCTCATAAAACTAGAATATTACATGAAATCAATAGAACAGGGACTTTAAATAAAGACATTTTTGAACCTTGAACAGTCTAATAAAGCATACGTACTGTTGAATTAGATATTATCAAAATAATTCAGTGCATGTTCAAAACAGAGACGAGGAACCAATATCCAGTTCTTAACATTTATTTTGAACAGATTAACAAATATGCAGGTTTACAGAGAAAACATGCCCTAATTTTCTCTGGGACAGATAAAACCATCTGACAATTGAATGATTTTCATGTCATAACTTTTATAGACACCAGACTTCGCCAGGATTGTAGGCGTTTCTTCTCCCTCGAATCTGCTCCAATCAGAACATTTCCAAACAGTGTCTTAACCATGATTGGCTGTCAGAGAATTATGCAGTCATAAGATGAGTTGTGTCCTTGTTCTTGGTCAAAAGTTCATTCTGAGTTTTATGGTCCTAAGCAACACTCCCAGCTTCATGGCCTTGGTTCCGGCATACTAAATCTACAGACATCCTGTTATTACAGCCTGCAATAAAACTTACCCAAGAGTTTTATGACTTAAAAGCTTGTCCCAGTTAAATACTGTTCAAGGATATGTTTTACAACCATGCATAATAGACAAACAGACTTTTACCTCTGAATAATAGATGTTTAAAACATATGTAGAAATAATACAACAGTACTCAGTATGTAGTTGGTTTTGGACTCGTTTGCATCACTTCCTGCCTTAGTGAGGCGTAGCATTAATGCTATCAGCCTTTAGCATTGATGCTATCAGCCTGTAGCATTGATGCTATCAGCCTGTAGCATTGATGCTATCAGCCTGTAGCTCTGCTGACGTGTTATGGAAGACCAGGATGATGGTGTTAACTGGTATTAGCTGATTAGAGCATGACACTTTAAACCTAAAATATTGAACATTTTCACAATATTCTTATTTTCTGAGATTTTGAATTTCAGGTTTTCATAAGCGCTAAGACATAATCATAATCATAAGAAATAAAGGCTTGAAATATCTCGCTTTGCATGTGATGAGTCTTTATCATCTTTTAGATTCACCTTTTAAGTTGAATTAATGAAACAAAGCAACTTTTGCACGATATTCAGATTTTTAAAGTTTCACATGTAAATCAGTTTGGTAGCCGGTACAAAACTTTTATTCTGAAGAGTTTATCTGTCATGATTGTGTTTTTTAATGTGATTTTCTGAAGCCAGTGCGTAAACTTGAGCATCTTCCTCTAATCTGTAGTTAAATCTTTCCAGATTGACTTTAAAGTCAGTTGAGACTGACATTAATCTTAGTTATTTTTCCCTGTTGACCAGAGGGAGCTCATCACTAACTGTATATGAACTGTTATTAATATTGCTGATAACTAAGCTACTTATTGTGCATCGTCGATTTAAATTGTTGTTTTGTCATTGAGGAAAGAGTCAATTGTATGTAAGAGGATGATCAATCACAGACCCCGTTTGAATAGACCAACACCCCCCATTGCCCCACCAATTAAAATTGTTTGGAGCCGCCACTGATGGTAGCCACAGCTTCATTTTAGCTGATCGCTAGCACGTTTCATTACGATAATCCAACGTTTTCTGTGTTCTACATCCCTTATCCCTTATCTCATAGATGTCTGTTATGGCATCCTGGGGCACAGCAGGTATTCAACATATTAACCGTTTCTAATTTCTTGGTTAGCTGCAAATAACTTTAACTATACTATAACTGCGAGAGGCTGGCTGCCACTATGGCGCTGATTCGATTTGAAATGTTCGATGCTGGTAAAAGTGACTTCATCTCCCTGAGCTTATTGGACCTCACTTCAACGCAATCGTAAAACCGTGCCACATTTTGTTTTGAATGTGTTGTGACTCCAGTTTGACCAAAGCTTTTTTTAGAGTTTTAGAGTTTTACGACCCTTTGTCTCCTTGCCTCCAACTTGGCCAGAGATTAGTTTTTTACGTCCTCTGCCCTTTTCTGATTCCCCTCCCTCCTTCCCCGCTACAGATAGCTGTTTAGCACTAATCCTGTTATCATTACATTCACATATTATTTATTTTATAAGTTAGTAGAATAGTTGCATGCATAGACCAGGCGGATTTATCGATGAAATATTTTCCATGTAGCTGTAAAGTTAACATATTTTGTGAATGAATCTTGTAAAAAGTGTGAAAATTACTAAATTAATTAGTAAATTACTGTCCACAACGTTTGAACGCACACTTTTAGAAAAACTGGTCGTCTAGAAAGTTCAATTCAATTCAGTTTATTTATATAGCGCCATTTCACAACAGATGTCATCTCAAGGCACTTTACAAGAAGAGTTATTACAATACAATGTTTAATTTAAATGCGGAATGGCCGGTGCCCCAATTATATAATTAATAACTCAATGAATAACTGTATGATTATTGAAATATTAATATAATTATTGATGATTTTAAACCACATATTGATCGCATCCCTCTGTGTTTCCAATAAAACTATGTTTCCTAACGCATATTTCATTTGCATTGTGTCTATATGTTTTTTTGTATTTCTCAACTCTTCACACTTTCTTAACTCTGAATCTCTGCCTCAGGCTTCCTCAGCCTCTCTTGTGGCGAGTGATTTTGGAGTTGCAGTGACTGGAACAAATCTCCTGAGTCATGCCTGCTCCTCTTTTGGTGACTTATCAGACATCAGTCTGTGTGTGTTTTGCTAAAGTTTTAATTGTTGTAATCTGAGGAACTATCTCTATATGTGCTCATGGTTTAGACTTCTGACTGTATACGACCTCTAATAGCTTATGGTCGGTGATAAATATGGGTGTAGTCTTTCACATGCCCATACCAGCGCTAGAGTTTCTCTTTCTATTTGAGAGTATCAGCAGTCACAATCTGTTAAACTGCGACTCACGTTGGTTCGTCTTCACCTTTCTGTTTCTGTGTCTGCAGCGTCACCAGACTTGCATCTGCTGTGATTTTAGTTGTCATTAAGCTAGAGGACCTGCTCAGATCAGTCTGTTTCAAATGATTTATTTTGTTCAGGCCCAACTGTAAATGTTGTCTATTTCCGGGTTAAACGTCTCACCGGTTCTGAAATCGTAGTAAACTGTAGCAGGAACCTGCTGTTTAAAACAACCAATCCAAGGAGGGTTCTCACCTCTGGACCTTCTTTATGGACATTTTTTCATATTTTTTGAATATATTCTCTTATTTCAAGACACTTTTCAAGATAAGTTCCGCTTTTTCCATTGGCAGATTTTTTTAGGTCATTAAAAGCAAAAATATCTTTGATTACTTTTTTTAAACTATCTTCTAGCGTAGCATTTTTCCAGTGTGGTTTTTTGTCTTTATCGGGGCCTTAGTACTTACTTATCTGTATCTTGAACGACAGTTACCTAAGATTCACAGTCAATATCATTTGTTCCCCGACACTAACTTAAAACTTTGAGCAAGACTGATTACATTTCCCATTTACTGCGTGTGAAGAGCACGGCCTGATGGGAGATTCTCTACACAATGTGATGTGCAAAAGAGCAAGTATTTGTATCTTTGCTGATGGGGGGGGGGGGGGGGGATTTGTATTACAGTAAAATTCAAAATAGACATAAAAATCTATTTTTCCATGTTACACTTCTAAGTAATGTAATTATCCATTGTAATAATTATGGATATGGAATATTGTTGATATTTTTCCATAAATCCAGCAATGAACATTTAACAGGAACGTTACTGAAAAGAGACCAACAGAAACATACGCTGAAAAGACTTCTGGGTCTGTTGTGAAACGGCGCTATATAAATAAACTGAATTGAATTGAATTGAATTAATGTGTTTGTGTTAACTGTAGAAGTTCTCCGTTTTATGCTACAGTTAGTGTTCCAAACGTAGTTGTGCTCATTAGTTATCCTTTGAGTTATGCTGTTGTTGGGGTCTCTGCAGATGACCGCTTGTGCTGAGCCTGGTTCTGCTGGAGGTTTCTTCCTGTTAAAAGGGAGTTTTTCCTCTCCACTGTCGCTTCATGCTTGCTCAGTATGAGGGATTGCTGAGAGGTCACGACTCAATCCTCTGTGGTTCTCTAATTTCTAAATTAAACATTGTATTGTAATAACTTTTCTTGTAAAGTGCCTTGAGATGACATCTGTTGTGAAACGGCGCTATATAAATAAACTGAATCGAATTGTGTTTTGGTGGTTATTGTCCTTGTATCATCTTAGACACGCCGCTGGACGGGAGTCGGGTTTCTGCCAAAAACCGTTGTGCGGTTGTTCCGTGTCTGACTGATCATGTGGGAGCTGCTAAAAATATCTGCTGTCTCGTGGTTTTATTGGTGCAAGGATGTGAGGAGAGCGGGGCGAATTTTCTCTCCGGTGGCATCAGATTATTACGTTATTCTTGCTCCCAAATGCAAATGCAAAACTCCCCTTTAACAGCAGAACCAGAACCAGAATCCTGGCTCAGTACAAGCGGTCATTTGCCACGACCGTCTGGGGGTCTGAGAACCACAGCTTCAACCAAACATCACCCCCTGCTGGACATGTTGGTATCCATTGCATACCGTACCATTATATGTACATAGCATTTTCAAAAGCAAAAAAGGTTGCCACAAAGTGCTGTACAGTTGTCAGAACACTTACAGACATGACTAAATAAATAAAATAGTAAAAATACAATAAAAAGGGAGACACAAAAAGCATTGTGACAGCCGGAGCCGGCGAACTAAGCAGCTAATTAGGGCCCCCATAAATACTAGGACTACTACACTTATGAATATGTGAATATCACTTTATTTGATTTCATTTTGTTTCCCTATTTTTTATATAAAAATATAAAAAATATATATTTTTACATGTTTGTGGTAACAAGGCAAGTTCTTTGTAACAAATTATTTTATTAATGTTTTTATACATTAATAGGCCGATTCTTGTAATTGGCAGCTCCATAGTTAGGAATGTGGCTCCAGAGACACGAAAGACCACCGTCAAATGCCTTCCAGGGGCCAGGGCTGCGGACATTAGGTCCCATCTGAAGCTTTTGGCCAAGGACAAACGGCGGTATAGCAGGATCGTTATCCATGCTGGTGGCAATGACACCCGGCGACGGCAGTCGGAGGTCACTAAAATTAGCGTAGCTTCGGTGTGTAGGGCTGCCAAAAAGATGTCTGACTCTGTAATTTTTTCTGGTCCCCTGCCTGATCGTACTAGCGATGACATGTACAGCCGTATGCTTTCGTTCCACCTTTGGTTGTCAAGGTGGTGTCCAGAAAACGATGTGGGCTACATTGATAACTGGGGGGCCTTCTGGGGAAAACCTGGACTGTTACGTAGAGACGGCATCCATCCCACCGAGGACGGAGCTTCGCTTCTTTCCAGGAACATTGATAGGGTTATCTCTAGTTCCCCAAAGCCGTGACAACCCAGAGTCCAGCTCAGGGAACCCAGAGTCCAGGTCAAGGAACAGGGACTGCCACCCACCCACTACCCTATAGAGATAGTTTCCCGTCCACTACCCAAAACTAATGAATTAAAAGTTAATGCTACTAGAGCAAAGTATAAAAATCTCATAAAGATAAATAAAACTCGGACTGAACATAAAAACAAATCAATTAAATGTGGTTTACTAAACATAAGATCTCTCCCCTCAAAAACACTCTTGGTAAATGACTTAATTTGTGAAAATAATATTGATTTGTTTTGTCTTGCAGAGACATGGTTGCAGGAAGAGGACCATGTCACAATAAATGAGTCAACTCCCCCTAGCTACTTAAACTTTAGTGTCCCTCGAAGTACTGGTCGAGGAGGTGGAGTAGCAACTATCTTTCATTCCGATTTACTAATTAATCTCCAAAAAAATAATAGTTACAGTTCCTTTGAGCATCTAGTTTTTAGCTTTCCTCATACACATAACAAAGCAGTAAAGCCACTTTTGTTTGTGGTCTTATATCGTCCACCAGGACCTTATTCTCAATTTTTAGATCAGATTTCAGATTTTCTATCTGACTTAGTTTTAAACACTGATAAAGTCATTATAGTTGGAGACTTCAATATTCATGTTGATAATGAAAGTGATAGTCTAAATACAGCTTTTCACACTATCCTAGACTCAATAGGCTTTACTCAAAATGTGCAGGGACCAACACATTCTTGTCACCACACTTTAGATCTTGTGCTGACTTATGGCATTGACTGTGAAGAAATAACAGTCTTTCCACATAACCCTATCCTGTCTGATCATTTCCTTATCACTTTTAAACTTACTCTAATGGATCATATCAAACCTGAAAGAAAACTTCATTATACCAGAACGTTATCAGACAACGCTGTAGCAAATTTTAAAGAAGCTCTTCCAACTTTAATTTCCTCAGTTTATAAATGCAGAACAGAAAACAGTGATTTAACTCGTGACCCCTCACAACTTGACATTTTAGTTCATAGCGTTAATTCCTCCCTGCGTCGGGCAATAGACAAAGTTGCCCCCTTGAAAAGGAAGGTGGCTAGCCATAGAAGATTAACTCCCTGGTTTAATTTAGAGCTACGTACCCTAAAGCAGAATGTTAGAAAACTAGAGAGAAAATGGCGCTCCACGCATTTACATGATTCCTTTTTAATATGGAAAAATAGTTTATTGCTATATAAAAAGAGCCTTCACACAGCTAGAACAGCATATTATTCATCTTTAATCGAGGAGAATAAAAATAATCCTAGGTTTCTTTTTAATACAGTTGCCAAACTCACACAGGATCATAGCTCTATCGAGCCAACCATTCCCCAAGCTCTAAGCAGTGACGACTTCATGCAATTCTTTATAAATAAAATAGACTCCATAAAGAATAAGATAATTGGGAACCTTCCCAATATGCTTGCTTCCTCCTTAGTTAATGAGGCAGCCTCAAAAATGGTGGAACCTAATATATGCTTAAACTGCTTTAATGCAGCCGAACTTTGTGATGTACTAAAATTATTAGCTTCATCTAAACCTTCAACTTGCGTTTTAGACCCAATCCCAACTAAACTCTTAAAAGAAGTTTTCCCTCTGATCGCTGCTCCAATTTTAAATATAATGAATCTATCCTTAGTCAATGGATATGTACCACAGGAGTTTAAGATTGCTGTAATTAAACCTCTACTTAAGAAACCCTCTCTTGATCAAAACGACTTAATTAACTATAGACCGATATCTAATCTTCCCTTCTTATCTAAAATTCTTGAGAAAATAGTTGCACACCAGATATGTGAGCATTTAAACAATAATGAGCTGTTTGAGAAGTTTCAGTCAGGCTTTAGAGCTCATCACAGCACTGAAACAGCTCTGGTGAAGGTTACTAATGATATTCTCATAGCCTCAGACAATGGACTGGTGACCATTCTGGTCCTGTTAGATCTCAGTGCTGCCTTTGACACTGTTGACCACAATATTCTCATAGAAAGGCTTCAAAGTGTCGGTATAATAGGAACAGCACTAGGTTGGTTTAAATCTTATTTGTCTAACAGATTTCAGTTTGTTCAGGTAAACAATAGATCTTCCTCAACCTCAATAGTTACTTGCGGAGTACCACAGGGTTCAGTGCTTGGGCCGATTCTCTTTACTATATATATGCTTCCTATTGGTAAAATAATTAGGCAGCATGGGATAAAATTCCATAGTTACGCAGATGATACACAGCTATATCTATCCATAAATCCTGATGAATCCAATCAGTTAGGTAGACTACAGGCATGTCTGGAAGACATAAAAACTTGGATGACTCTAAACTTCTTGCTTCTAAATTCTGATAAAACAGAAGTTGTCGTCTTTGGACCAGAAGCTCTGAAAAAGAAACTACTTAGTCAGCCCCTTCACCTGGACGGCATTAAATTAGCCTCCAGTAATAAAGCAAAAAACCTCGGTGTCATTTTTGACCAAGATATGTCATTTAGAACTTACATTAAAGAAGTCTGTAGGATTTCCTTTTTTCACCTTAGGAATATTGCAAAAATTAGAACCATCCTGTCCAGGAATGATGCTGAAAAACTAGTCCATGCCTTTGTTACTTCAAGGCTGGATTACTGTAACTGTCTATTATCAGGTAGTCCACAGAATACAATTAAAAGTCTTCAGTTAGTTCAAAATGCTGCTGCTAGGATTCTGATGAATATTAAAAGAAGAGATCACATTTCCCCTGTTTTAGCTTCTCTTCACTGGCTCCCAGTAAAATCTAGAATAGAATTCAAGATCCTCCTTCTGACATATAAAGCCCTTAATAATCTAGCTCCATCATACATAAGAGACCTGATTGTTCCATATGTTCCTAACAGAGACCTTCGCTCTCAGACTGCAGGTTTACTGGTAGTTCCTAGGATTTCTAAAAGTAGAATGGGTGGCAGATCTTTCAGCTATCAGGCTCCCCTCCTATGGAACCGGCTCCCAGGGTTGGTTCGTGAAGCAGACAATTTGTCTATCTTTAAAACTAGGCTAAAAACTTTCCTCTTTGACAAAGCTTACAGTTAGAGATATGTTTATAGGTAGTTAGAGTCAGGTCAGACAGGTAGATAGGAAGAGACAGGTTAATGTTAGTAGTCAGGCAGAGTGTCAAAAGTTAGGAAGAGATAGGAAGAGGTAGAGTAGCTAGGTAGAGATAGATTAATGTAAGCCAGGTAAAGATCCGGAGCCGGTCGCGGCTTACCGCCGCGGAAGAAATGTGCCCCACAGGGGCCAGCCAGCGCCGGAGAGAGGTCCCTCAAGGGGATCCTCCCGCACAGTGCGGCCGCCCATTACCTGCCGGGTTGAATCCCCCGGGCAGACTGTGCGGACCCCACCCGTTTATCTCTTAAACGTTTCTCGCCCTCTTCAACTCTGTCCTCTCAGTTCTGTCTATTTTTCCTTAAGATAGTTGTCGACTATCGGTCTCGTGCCGGTATTTAGCCTTAGATGGAGTTTACCACCCACTTTGGGCTGCATTCTCAAACAACCCGACTCCGAGAAGACCCCGGCATGACGGGGGCCGTTACCGGCCCTACACCGTCCACGGGTCAGGAGGACTCAGACAGAGTGTTGGTAGCCAGGTCTCCTAGTAGCTAGGAGACAGGTTAATGTTAGTAGCTATGCTGCTTTAGGCTAGGCTGTTGGAGGACATTATTAGGGTCTGTTCCTACTTTCTCTCCTACTTCTCCCCAACTGCATGATGTGCTGTCAATTCAAGCACTAACCTGTTTTCTATTATAGTAGGTGCTCCGGATTAGCCCTGCTTGACGACCCTGACTAAGATGGCATTGCAGTGACGGAAAATTCTCCACGTCCTGCAACAAACTTGTGCATCGGTTCTGTTGCTCTTTCTGTGTCTCTGTTGTGTATTCTCCAAGCCACAGACGGTCGCGGCAGATAACCGCTTGTGCTGAGCCTGGTTCTGCCGGAGGTTTCTTCCTGTTAAAAGGGAGTTTTTCCTTCCCACTGTCGCTGCATGCTTGCTCAGTATGAGGGATTGCTGAGAATTCCACGACGCAATCTTCTGTGGTTCTGTAATTTCTACACTAAACATTGTATTGTAATAACTCTTTTTGTAAAGTGCCTTGAGATGACATCTGTTGTGAAATGGCGCTATATAAATAAACTGAATTGAATATAAAAATTCTGTTTATTTTTGAAAATATAAAAAATGCTGCAAAGATATTTTAATTAATTACATTTAAAGGAATAAAAATTAAAATACTGTAACATTTAATTTAAAAAATTGAACCAGAATTAAATAAAAAATGTAATTACTTTTTAATATTCATTGTTTGATTGTTGTGTTACCATGGTTACAATCTGATGCTTTAGTTTAACATTTCTATTTTGTTTGAGGTTCAGACTGTCTCAGATAATATTAACAAGTATCTCTGATTGATTTTTAGGATGAGCTAAATAAACTCTGCCTACTTTCCCAGATTAGACCAATATTTAGATTGACATTTTTTGTTCTGTTTTAACAGAAAGGGGGCGCACTTGAGTCAAAATCTGCTCAAGACAACAACAATAAGGTTGAAAATTGGTCACCGTAGTGGTGTGAATAATATCAGAGGGACTGAGAATAAAATGCGATGGAAAAAATAGTGAGTCTTTAGCCGGGTCTTAAAGTAGTAGCAGATTGGTCCTGCTTAGGCACACAAAAGGCTCCACACCCCGGAGTTTCTATTGGGACCTTGCGACACACAGGAGGAGCTGAGTGACCACCAAGGATGGTCAGCAGAAAGTTCTACCAGACATAACTAAGCATGAGACAGCAATAACTAAGCATAACTCAGCATTACTCAGCAATAACTCAGCATAACTAAGCATGACTCAGCATAACTAAGAATGACTCAGCATAACTCAGCATAACTCAACAATAACTAAGCATGACTCAGCAATAACTAAGGTTAACTCAGCATAACTAAGCATGACGCAGCAATAACTAAGCATAACTCAGCAAAACTCAGCAATAACTCAGCATAAATAAGCATGAATCAGCATAACTAAGAATGATTCAGCAATAACTAAGTATAACTCAGCATAACTAAGCATGACACAGCATAACTCAGCAATAACTCAGCATAACTAAGCATGACTCAGCATAACTAAGAATGACTCAGCGTAACTAAAAATAGTGAGTCTTTAGCCGGGTCTTAAAGTAGTAGCAGATTGGTCCTGCTTAGGCACACAAAAGGCTCCACACCCCGGAGTTTCTATTGGGACCTTGCGACACACAGGAGGAGCTGAGTGACCACCAAGGATGGTCAGCAGAAAGTTCTACCAGACAGGCAGGGGCCAAGCAGGGAAGACACTTAAAAACAGGAAATAAAATCTTAAAAGAGATATGAAGTTCAATGGGAAGCCAATGAAGTGGTAAAACACAGGTGGAATCGGTTGTCGTCGTTCCACTCCAGTTAAATGCCTAGCATTGGAGGAAGCATTTATTAACCCCTAAAAAGACGGGCATTACGATAGTCCAGTAGAGAGGTGATGAAAGTAGGGATGAAACCGGCGCTAACTAATAACGGACTTGAGTTGAGAAGTTCAGATGCATCGACCTGTAGGACAAAGTGTTTTTTGGGATCCGGTTGGGTGAGGATGGGGGAACTCAGCATAACTAAGAATGACTCAGCATTACTAAGCATAACTCAGCATAACTAAGCATAACTCAGCATAACAAAGCATAACTCAGCATAACTAAGCATAACTAAGCATGACTCAGCATAGCTAAGCATAACTAAGCATAACTCAGCATAACTCAGCAAGACTCAGCATAACTCAGCAAGACTCAGCATAACTCAGCAAAACTCAGCAATAACTCAGCAATAACTAAGCATAACTAAGTATTACTCAGCATAACTCAGCATAACTAAGCATGACTCAGCATAACTAAGAATGACTCAGCATAACTAAGCAATAACTCAGCATAACTAAGCATGACTCAGCAATAGCTAAGCATAACTCAGCATAACTCAGCAATAACTAAGCATGACTCAGCATAACTAAGCATAACTAAGCATGACTCAGCATAACTAAGCATAACTAAGCATAACTAAGCAAAAACTCAGCATAACTAAGCATAACTCAGCATAACTAAGCATAACTCAGCATAACTAAGCATAACTCAGCAATAACTCAGCATAACTAAGCATAACTCAGCAATAACTCAGCATAACTAAGCATGACTCAGCAATAACTAAGCATAACTCAGCATAACTCAGCATAACTCAGCAATAACTAAGCATAACTCAGCATGACTCAGCAATAACTAAGCATAACTCAGCATAACTAAGCATAACTCAGCATAACTAAGCATAACTAAGCATAACTAAGCATGACTCAGCATAACTAAGCATGACTCAGCAATAACTCAGCATAACTAAGCATGACTCAGCATAACTAAGCATGAATCAGCATAGCTAAGCATAACTAAGCATAACTCAGCATAACTCAGCAATAACTAAGCATGACTCAGCATAACTAAGAATGACTCAGCATAACTTAGCATAACTAAGCAATAACTAAGCATGACTCAGCATAACTCAGCAATAACTAAGCAATAACTCAGCATTACTAAGCATGACTCAGCAATAGCTCAGCATAACTAAGCATGACTCAGCATAACTAAGCATAACTCAGCATAACTAAGAATAACTCAGCATAACTAAGCATAACTCAGCATAACTAAGCATAACTCAGCATAACTAAGAATGACTCAGCATAACTAAGCATGACTCAGCATAACTAAGCATGGCTCAGCAATAGCTAAGCATAACTCAGCATAACTAAGCATAACTAAGCATGACTCAGCATAGCTAAGCATAACTAAGCATAACTCAGCATAACTCAGCAATAACTAAGCATGACTCAGCATAACTAAGAATGACTCAGCATAACTCAGCATAACTAAGCATGACACAGCAATAACTAAGCATAACTCAGCAAAACTCAGCAATAACTAAGCATAACTCAGCATAACTAAGCATGACTCAGCATAACTAAGCATAACTCAGCATAACTAAGAATAACTCAGCATAACAAAGCATAACTCAGCATAACTAAGCATGACTCAGCATAACTAAGCATAACTAAGCATAACTAAGCATGACTCAGCATAACTAAGCATGACTCAGCATAACTAAGCATGACTCAGCATAGCTAAGCATAACTAAGCATGACTCAGCAACAACTAAGCATAACTCAGCAAAACTCAGCATAACTCAGCAATAACTCAGCATAACTAAGAATGACTCAGTATTGCTCAAAATAACTTAGCATGACTAAGCAATAACTCAGCATAACTAAGAATAACTCAGCATAACTAAGCATAACTCAGCATAACTAAGCATAACTCAGCATAACTAAGCATAACTAAGCATGACTCAGCAATAACTAAGCATGACTCAGCAATAACTAAGCATAACTCAGCATAACTCAGCATAACTAAGCATGACTCAGCAATAACTAAGCATAACTCAGCATAACTCAGCATAACTAAGCATGACTCAGCAATAACTAAGCATAACTCAGCATTACTCAGCAATAACTCAGCATAACTAAGCATGACTCAGCATAACTAAGAATGACTCAGCATAACTCAGCATAACTCAGCAATAACTAAGCATGACTCAGCAATAACTAAGCATAACTCAGCATAACTAAGCATGACTCAGCAATAACTAAGCATAACTCAGCAAAACTCAGCAATAACTCAGCATAACTCAGCATAACTAAGAATGACTCAGCAATAACTAAGCATAACTCAGCAAAACTCAGCAATAACTCAGCAATAACTCAGCATAACTAAGCATGACTCAGCATAACTAAGAATGACTCAGCGTAACTCAACAATAACTAAGCATGACTCAACAATAACTAAGCATGACTCAGCTATAACTAAGTATAACTCGGCAATAACTCAGCATAACTAAGCATGACACAGCAATAACTAAGCATAACTTAGCAATAACTCAGCAATAACTAAGCATGACACTGCAATAACTAAGCATAGCTCAGCAAAACTCAGCAATAACTTAGCAATAACTCAGCATAACTAAGCAAAACTAAGCATGATTCAGCAATAACTAAGCATAACTCAGCAAAGCTCAGTTATAACTCAGCATAACTAAGTATGACACAGCAATAACTAAGCATGAATCAGCAATAACTAAGCATAACTCAGCATAATTCAGCAATAAATCAGCATAACTAAGCAATAACTAAGCATATAGGCATAACTCAGCAAAACTATGCATAACTCAGCATAACTAAGGATGACTCAGCAATAACTAAGCATAACTAAGCATGACTCAGCAATAATTAAGCATGACACAGCAATAACTAAGCATAACTCAGCAATAACTCAGCATAACTAAGCATGAGACAGCAATAACTAAGCATAACTCAGCATTACTCAGCAATAACTCAGCATAACTAAGCATGACTCAGCATAACTAAGAATGACTCAGCATAACTCAGCATAACTCAACAATAACTAAGCATGATCGCAATAACTCAGCATAACTCAGCATAACTAAGCATGACACAGCAATAACTAAGCATAACTCAGCAAAACTCAGCAATAACTCAGCATAACTAAGCATAACTAAGCATGACTCAGCAATAACTAAGCATAACTCAGCATAATTAAGCATAACTCAGCATAACTAAGCATAACTCAGCATAACTAAGCATGACTCAGCATAACTAAGCATAACTAAGCATAACTCAGCAATAACTCAGCAATAACTAAGCATGACTCAGCATAACTAAGCATGACTCAGCATAACTAAGCATGACTCAGCAATAACTAAGCATAACTCAGCATAACTAAGCATAACTCAGCATAACTCAGCAATAACTAAGCATGACTCAGCAATAACTAAGTATAACTCAGCATAACTCAGCATAAATCAGCATAACTAAGCATAACTAAGCATGACTCAGTATAACTAAGCATGACTCAGCAATAACTCAGCATAACTAAGCATGACTCAGCAATAACTAAGCATAACTAACAAAGACTCAGCAATAACTAAGTTTAACTCAGCATAACTAAGCATGACACAGCAATAACTAAGCATAACTCAGCAAAACTCAGCAATAACTCAGCATAAATAAGCATGAATCAGCATAACTAAGAATGATTCAGCAATAACTAAGTATAACTCAGCATAACTAAGCATGACACAGCATAACTAAGCAATAACTCAGCATAACTAAGCATGACTCAGCATAACTAAGAATGACTCAGCGTAACTCAACAATAACTAAGCATGACTCAACAATAACTAAGCATGACTCAGCTATAACTAAGTATAACTCGGCAATAACTCAGCATAACTAAGCATGACCCAGCAATAACTAAGCATGACTCAGCAATAACTCAGCATAACTAAGCATGACACTGCAATAACTAAGCATAGCTCAGCAAAACTCAGCAATAACTTAGCAATAACTCAGCATAACTAAGCAAAACTAAGCATTATTCAGCAATAACTAAGCATAACTCAGCAAAGCTCAGCAATAACTCAGCATAACTAAGTATGACACAGCAATAACTAAGCATGAATCAGCAATAACTAAGCATAACTCAGCATAATTCAGCAATAAATCAGCATAACTAAGCAATAACTAAGCATATAGGCATAACTCAGCAAAACTATGCATAACTCAGCATAACTAAGGATGACTCAGCAATAACTAAGCATAACTAATCATAACTAAGCAATGACTCAGCATAACTAAGCATAACTCAGCAATAACTCAACATAATTAAGCATGACTCAGCAATAACTACGCATAACTAATCATGACTCAGCAATAACTCAGCATAACTAAGCATGACTCAGCAATAACTCAGCAAAACTCAGCAATAACTCAGCATAACTAAGCATGACTCAGCAATAACCCAGCATAACTAAGTATGACTCAGCAATAACTAAGCATGAATCAGCAATAACTAAGCATGACTCAGCATAATTCAGCAATAAATCCGAATATCTCAGCATAACTAAGCATGACTCAGCAATAACTAAGCACAACTCAGCAAAACTCAGCAATAACTCAGCATAACTAAGCATGACACAGCATAACTAAGCATAATTCAGCAATAACTAAGAATGACTCAGCAATAACTAAGCATAACTTAGCATAACTAAGCAATAACTCAGCATGACTCAGCATAAGTCAGCAATAACTCAGCATAACTAAGAATGACTCAGCAATAACTCAGCATAACTAAGCATAACTAAGAATGACTCAGTATAACTAAGCATAACTAAGTGTGACTCAGCAATAACTCAGCAATAAATCAGCATAACTAAGCATGACTCAGCAATAACTAAGCATAACTCAGCATAACTAAGCATGACTCAGTATAACTAAGCATAACTAAGCATGATTCAGCATAACCAAGCAATAACTCAGCATAACTCAGCATAACAAAGTATGACTCAGCAATAACTCAGCAATAAATCAGCATAACTAAGCATAACTAAGAATGACTCAGTATAACTAAGCATAACTAAGTATGACTCAGCAATAACTCAGCAATAAATCAGCATAACTAAGCATAACTAAGCATGACTCAGCAATAACTAAGCATAACTCAGCATAACTAAGCATGACTCAGTATAACTAAGCATAACTAAGCATGACTCAGCATAACTAAGCATGAATCAGCAATAACTAAGCATGACTTAGCATAACTAAGCCTGACTCAGCATAACTCAGCATAACTAAGCATGACTAAGCATAACTAAGCATAACCAAGCAATAACTCAGCATAACTCAGCATAACAAAGCATATAATCAGCAATAACTAAGCATAAGTAAGTATAATTCAGCATAACTAAGCATGACTCAGCAATAACTCAGCATAACTAAGCATGACTCAGCATAACTCAGCATAACTAAGCATAACTAAGCATAACTCAGCAATAACTAAGCATAACTAAGCATAACTCAGCATTACTAAGCATAACTCAGCATAACTAAGCATAACTCAGCATAACTAAGCATAACTAAGCATGACTCAGCATAACTAAGCATGACTCAGCAATAACTCAGCATAACTAAGCATGACTCAGCATAACTCAGCATAACTAAGCATAACTAATCATAACTAAGCAATGACTCAGCATAACTAAGCATTACTAAGCATAACTAAGCAAAAACTCAGCATAACTAAGCATAACTCAGCATAACTAAGCATAACTCAGTATAACGAAGCATAACTCAGCAATAACTCAGCATAACTAAGCATGACTCAGCAATAACTCAGCATAACTAAGCATAACTCAGCAATAACTAAGCATAACTAAGCATAACTCAGCATTACTAAGCATAACTCAGCATAACTAAGCATAACTCAGCAATAACTAAGCATAACTAAGCATGACTCAGCAATAACTAAGCATAACTCAGCATAACTAAGCATAACTCAGCATAACTAAGCATGACTCAGCAATAACTCAGCATAACTAAGCATGACTCAGCAATAACTCAGCATAACTAAGCATAACTCAGCAATAACTAAGCATAACTAAGCATAACTCAGCATTACTAAGCATAACTCAGCATAACTAAGCATAACTCAGCAATAACTAAGCATAACTAAGCATGACTCAGCAATAACTAAGCATAACTCAGCATTACTAAGCATAACTCAGCATAACTAAGCATAACTCAGCAATAACTAAGCATAACTAAGCATGACTCAGCAATAACTAAGTATAACTCAGCAATAACTAAGCATAACTCAGCAATAACTAAGCATAACTCAGCATTACTAACATAACTCAGCATAACTAAGCATAACTCAGCAATAACTAAGCATAACTAAGCATGACCAGCATAACTAAGTATAACTCAGCAATAACTAAGAATCAGCAATAATAGATAATTATAACAGCAAATCAGCAATAACTAAGTATAACTCAGCAATAACTAAGCATAACTCAGCATAACTAAGCATAACTCAGCAATAACTAAGCATAACTAAGCATAACTCAGCATTACTAAGCATAACTCAGCATAACTAAGCATAACTCAGCAATAACTAAGCATAACTAAGCATGACTCAGCAATAACTAAGCATAACTCAGCATAACTCAGCATAACTCAGCATAACTAAGCATAACTAAGCATAACTAAGCATGACTCAGCATAACTAAGCATGACTCAGCAATAACTAAGCATAACTAAGCATAACTCAGCATAACTAAGCATAACCAAGCATAACTCAGCATAACTAAGCATAACTCAGCATAACTCAGCAATAACTAAGCATGACTCAGCATAACTAAGAATAACTCAGCATAACTAAGCATAACTCAGCAATAACTAAGCATAACTAAGCATAACTCAGCATAACTAAGCATAACTCAGCATAACTAAAGACTAAGCATAACTCAGCAATAACTAAGCATAACTAAGCATGACTCAGCAATAACTAAGCATAACTCAGCATAACTAAGCATAACTCAGCATAACTAAGCAGACTCAGCAATAACTCAGCATAACTAAGCATGACTCAGCAATACTCAGCATAACTAAGCATAACTCAGCAATAACTAAGCATAACTAAGCATAACTCAGCATTACTAAGCATAACTCAGCATAACTAAGCATAACTCAGCAATAACTAAGCATAACTAAGCATGACTCAGCAATAACTAAGCATAACTCAGCATTACTAAGCATAACTCAGCATAACTAAGCATAACTCAGCAATAACTAAGCATAACTAAGCATGACTCAGCAATAACTAAGTATAACTCAGCAATAACTAAGCATAACTCAGCAATAACTAAGTATAACTCAGCAATAACTAAGCATAACTCAGCAATAACTAAGCATAACTCAGCAATAACTAAGCATAACTAAGAAATGTCTTATCTAGGCACTGTGAGTAATGAATAAAAACTTATAATAAAATGTATAACAAGCACATTGTCCATCAGGTCAGAGGAAACTGTCTAACTTTGGATGAACGTAGGACAGCTGGATGTTTCAGCTGCTTTTTTATCAGATTTTCTACAATCTTTATTGACGTGTTCAACAGGCAAACAGTCAGAACCAATGCTGTCCTCCATCAACAAACCAATCTTTTTTGGTATATCTGTGTAATGGCTGGTAAGGAAGCATCATTAATGTTTCTAAATGCAGGAGAGTTTCACCGTTCTCTCCATAACGTTTCTCTGCTTGTGTCTCTCCTTTGAATCTCCATCTGTCCTGCAGCCTGTATGGATACTTTAATGATTCATCACGTTGGCTGGGATTTCCGACTCCTCTCCTCGTTCCTCCGTTTCATTAAAGCTTCCTCTGAGGACTATGCAGCAGATTTTATTGTTGGCCAGAGGAAAAGTCCTTAAATATGAGCATATGGAGAGTTCTGCTTATTCCCAATATTCACTGTGTTTCCTTTAATTCATCCTCAGAGCATCTTTACAGAAAATCTTTGATGGAAACTGGAGTTTCTCTCTTTGGCAAAGATTAGAGGCACCAATGTTGTTCTGGTTTTGTCTCATTATGTCCAGTAAATTGCTGTGATCCTTTTTTTCTGATCCTGTTTTCTCTCTGTCTTTCTGATATTCGTTAATTACGTTGTTCATGTTGAGATGAGGAGTTCTGTGGATCAGAATATTTTTTCCATCTCTGTGTTTCATCCATCAGCTGAGCTGTTGGCTTCTTCTCTTCTGTGTGTAAAACTTCTGCCGCAGATTAAATCCTTAACGATTGTGTGTTTCTCTTCTTACACTCAGCAGTAGGTAGTCGTCCATCTGGATCTAAATCTTTTAACCATCTAAAAAACAAAAAACTAAACGTGCAAATGGTAAAAAAAAAAAAAACTCCAGACTGGCTCTGAACAGCAGCAGCTTAACTTCATAACTCATGTTTACAGCTTTATCGTTAATAACATTCAGTTCTTATTAAAAAGGCTGAACCCACGAATGTCTTCAGCCTTTCAGGTTTTTTTGCGATTCTGTCAGAGAAAGCAGAGAAACAACATCCAGCAGCATGCTGCAAAATACTCACAATATCTTACGACAGATCATTAACTGTGTTTAGTTTCTTTTACTAGTTATTGATTGTTAAAATAAGTCAGAGAGAATGAAGGTTTGGATGTACGGCTCAGAGAAAGCTATATGTTCTAATAATGATAGAAAACGTTACCTTAACCATGATCTGCTCGTTTCTTCATTATTGTTTGTCATGCAGAAAGGAAAGAATAGAATAATCCTTTATTGTCCCACAAAGGGTTAAATGTGGCTGTAACACTAGCAAAGTAATAATACAAGCATTTAGATTGACACAAGAAAGGGATAAAAAGTATAAAAACAGAGTTTAAAAAAGATCATACAAAGAAAGAAAGAAAGAAAGAAAGAAAGAAAGAAAGAAAGAAAGAAAGAAAGAAAGAAACGTTAAATTAAATATTTTATAAATTGGGACATAAACAGATAAATGTGGAAAAAAATTCTAGCGATTAATAAATCAATGTGGATTTTAATAATTAACTATGTAAATGAATATTTTGTATTTGCATAAACTTTATTCATTATTTTTAATTGTATTTATCCACATCTTTATTTATTTATTGCTATATTTATTTATTTTCAAATGTATTTACAATTGTATTTATTTATTCTGGTATTTATTTATTAATTTATTTACCTGTGTATTTCCAGGTGTATTTATTTATTTTTTATTTATTAGTAGTAGTAGTAGTAAACTTTTTCCCTGCACTACAATAACTTCATTACATTTTTGTAAACTTTCATGTTGAAGATACTGCTGAACATTTAAGTTGAATATAAATGTTAATTTGAATCAATAAAGTACTTTATGATATATTTTGATTGAGTTTCAAACATATACATTTTATGATTTTATTGTTTTCAGTGATGCACAAATACGATCCAATGAGAAAATAATGAATTATGATTATTAAAAGATGGAGGAAGAGAATACCTGAGCATGGAGCCGTTTATCTGAACAGATGCACCGAGAAAACCGCTGCAATAAAACTAATTCATTTATCCATTTTAGCTGATAATAAGTTATAAGATGGTGGAAGACAGATCCTGTCTGGATGATGAGATATGAAAGATCCTGTGGAGATGATTATAGATGATCTTTTCTTTCTGTTGACTGAACCTAATAGAAGCTTCGGTTTTCATTCTTCCCCATCATCAGTGTCCTGGTTTCATTAAACATGCTTCCTGTTTTATTAGAACGCTGATAAATATAGGAGATAAAATGGTATTAACTCTGAAAAAATCTAAGCAATATTTTTTTCATGATTTCAATGATATTTTCTCCTCATCATGAATAATATGCCAGCCTGATTTGAATGTGAAGCTGTTAATTTTTTTACAGAACATTTTAAGCAGCTGTAGAGAACGGAGACATGCTGCTGGATGCGTTTATCACCACCAGGTGGCAGCGTTGATCTTTACCTAAACAACCTGTTTTCAGGCGTCTAACGGGGAACAGAGAGGAAGTCTGCAGGACCGCAGTGCGACTCAGACTGACCTACTTTATATCACAACCTATTAGTATTTAAATCATGGATTTGTAACCAAACGTGATAAAGGAGCAGGGGGCTGGATTTCTAAAATAAATTATATTCATGTTCAGTTTTGTAATCGTACTGGGTTATGAAGCGTTTTAAACCAAGTAAAATTAGCCCACCCATGTGTAATCCCATTATCTTGAACAGTCTGTGTGCTGCTAAATAGTCTGCGATTTGGTGGCCGAATTTCCCGCGCTTTACACGCGGACGCGACGTTAATCTAAAATTCGTGCGCGTTCTCAATTTCACAGGAAGAAGGAAGAGAAGGAACTTCAGAGGCGGTCGATTAAACACTATTACTTACTTCATTGCTAGACATTTTGCTTGTTGTCGTAAAGCTGCCGATGTGCGGTGGCCTGAAAGTACGCTACGTCACTGATTTATTTACTTTTTGTGCTCGCTCCCGCGGTCGCTGCAGCTACTCGCAGCGCCGGCCGCTGCAGTCGCAAATTTAATTTCCTCAATCCGGCCGCCTGCTCGTTTAAAGGTACAGCAGAACACTGTTCTGTAATTCAGATACTTTTTCTAAAAATGCTGCTCTCCCTTTCACACTCCCTCCAGTTTCCCTAAACTCACCTGCTGCTCCTGTTTCACAATAAAAGTAATACCCTGTAGGGAGACAGCATGGGCGCATATCGGTATCGGTTAACCAATACCGATACTTAAAATGTGGAAACTCTGCAATACTTTCACAGAAAATGTTTATTTTTCCACTTAAAGCCGGCCGCACACAAGAGCAATCTACTGAGCTAACATTCATTCGAGGACGTTCGCTCAGCAGATAACTCGCCGTGTGCGGCTAATTTTTTGTGATTTTTTTGAAAATCAAACAGGTTCGATATCTTTCGCCTCGCGAGGCGAGAAACGCGCCGTGTGCGTTCTCTGTGAGCTGTCTGCTGAGCTAAAATATTCAAGCAACCAATCAAAACATCACATGATTCCAAGATGGCCGCCCAAGGGGAAGATTACATTTTAGAAGATAAAGACTGGTGGACATTTAACCAGACTATACCTGTTTATTTGATGCGATGGAACAAAATGAGTAGCGGCACTTCCTCCATATCCATCTCAGTTTTCGTGTCATTCATTTTTCTGAGGTAAGGGACGGGGCGGCCATCTTGGAATCCTGTGATGGGAGACCGCGTTTTGATTGGTCGCTCAGCAGACAGGTAACAGAGAGCGCACACGGCGATCTATCTGCCGAGCAAACGGCCTCGAATAACTGTTAGCTTAGCAGATTGCTCTTGTGTGCGTCCGGCTTTAAATTGTAGTTTTATGGTCATTTTCGTTAATATTTTATTTGAACTAATTCCCCAACATTTGCTTTAACAGGCGGAGAACAAAATAAAACCTACTCTTCAGTTCATTGCATTTGCTTTTGTTGTTCCAGAAGTATCGTATTGGTACTCGGTATCGTATCGGTTTTTAATAAGGGGCGATTTTTTTCATCCTTAATATTCTGTAAAGCTTTTGCGAATTTGATATGGGGAAAAAAATCTGACTTAATCAATTCAGTTAATGGCAAAACATGCAGGGTTAATCAATATTACTTTCATTCTATTCTCTTTTAAATGTGGCGTTTATGGATTTATTGTCTCGCTTTAAAAGATAAGAAACATAAGAAGGTGGTTTAATTAAAACTAATAGCTGCTCGTTAACACACCTGTTCCTTCCATCTGAACATAAATCACCTCTAATAAAGGTCAGAATTGTCAGCACAATTCTAACAATGTTAAGAAAGCTTCTGATTAAATCACATCACTTTTATTATTGTAGAGCTGAATCATCTAGTAGGGAACGTTTCCTATCAAGCTGGTGTTACACCACGTTCCTCATTATGTTAATATCCACATTACTCGTCTTTTTTCTCAGTTTATATTTGCAGAGTTTCTGAAATAATACATTTACTATTTTAAAGCTCATTCTGTACATATTTCTAAATATTTTATTAAGTATCCTGCTCTGTTGCACAGAGTGGGTTTGCCACTTTATCTGTATTTTTATCTTTAATAACTGCACAGTCCTGGCTTCGCTTCGCTGATGTTACAACCAAACTTCCCCTTGTGGGACAATATAATACAATAACAAGGATTGTTCTATCATATACTAATATGAATACTAATAACTCAGTAAGTTTTTTCTGCTCCACTCTGGACCTTTGGGCTCATATTGTTTGATGCTGGATTTTTTTTCCTTCTAACTCTGAGGAGCTACAAGAAATCTTCCAAGTTATGTGGCGTCGCATCATATTATTCAAACTATATGTTTTACTAGTTGCCACAATAATCACATTTTGTCGGCTTGTTGATGACCTTGAATGATGTCCTCGTTTGTCACAAACCACCAGCTTGTTTTGGTGGAAACGTTCCCTATTTTTGCACATTTAGCAGCTTCGTTTTGAGCTCTCTGTGCCAAACTTGTGCTTCCAGCTTTCAGACGTCGCTGACCGAGAGCTCCGATGTGTTAACCTGATTCCGGGTTGGTAAACGACGCAATGAAAATCTGGATTTATTAGAAACTTCTGCATCATATCAGGTGTATAAAATTAAACTATAAATAGAGAGAGAAGTGTGTGGTGTAACAGGGATGTCTTTCAAGAACAATACAAATACTTGTCTATATTTTGTGCATTAAAATTGTTTTGAAATGTTTATTTGAACACATTTCTGTTGCTATAGCTACAGTGTTTTTAGATGGAGTAGTTTTGGCTCCTACTGCTTCCTTATATATGATTTGTTTTATATAATAATTTTCTTAATGTATTGTGTGTAGGGCTGGTCGATATTAAAAAATAAATCTCAGATTAAATCTGATTTCCGATTTTAATTATTTATTTATTTTTGTTAAACAGAAATTGAAAGTGATGAGGCCTTTAATTTAATCATTCCATCACAGAGCTGACCTGAACTCCAAAACTAAACTAAACTAAAAACAAGCTGTAAAATATCCTCATAAAACAAGATGGTGGATCCTGGGCAGATTCTCATCAATCTGAGTTATGGGAGTCAAAGTCCTGCTTTGGTATAAACAAAACAAAAAATCTACATGTTCCAAATACTTATATACAGAAAATTCGACTAATCAAATTAAATTTCGGCTTTACTCAGAAGGTGAAATGACCCACACACTTTGGACAGGGTCCCAAATGAAAACGAGCAAATTTTGAGTTTGGCGAGGAAAATTTGGAGCGCCATCTGCCACATTAAATGTTTGCACCAAATTAATTATGTATATTAATCCTCATTTCTAAGTTTTTCTGTGATGCTCCTCTGCTGTCGGCGTGTGATTTACACAAACTTTAACGCCAACATACGAAGTTTTCCTCATTCTGGACATGAAAATCCTTCACCTGTTGGCGGAACTCAGGGTTTGAATCCACAATAAGTCGCCTACGTATGAGTATTAGGGCCATAGTTAACAAAACAAAATGGAGGAAATTATCACCCAAAATAAACTGACATTAAAGTCACATATTTGCCAGAAAAAACTCAGGAATTCTCTGAGGTGAAAAAGTAGGAAAATTACGATTATAAACTCGGAATTTCTTAAATTAATCGCACTTATTTTCCAGAAAAAAAACTCTGAAATTATCTGTCACAAAAGTTAAAAAAGAGAAATTTTGGATTAATTTCAGACATTTTCTAGAAAGAAAAACACGTAGATTTGCCAGAAAAAAATAGATTTTCGATTTCTAAACTAAGATATTTCTGAAATTGTAAAGTCAGAAAATTTTAAAACAAAAATAAAATGCCTTTAATCATAGAATTTTCTTGCAAATTTTAAACTTTTGCGCAATTAGTCTCAGAAATTCTGAGTTTTTAATCGTAATTTTGCTAATCTTTCACCTCAGAGAATTTCTGAGTTTTTTCTGGAAAATATGCGACTTTAATCTCAGAATTTCTGGCTAACTTTTTGCTAAGGTTTATGTGAAAATATAATAGATATTCACAAATAAAAAAATGCAACTTTTTCTACAAAAAAGTGGAGTGACTGTTTCATCTGTTGACTTAGCTACATTATTGTTATGGACTTATGTTAAATAAACACATTCTGTAAAATTAAAAAAATGCATTTTTTCTTTTTCAAAAACATATTTCTAAAAAAAAAAATCAGAACTGACCAAAATGTTTTTGTTATGTTTGAAGTTTTCACTCCAACTTAATCATATAATGGAATAATTTGTTTTAGTATATCTGTGTAAAAATCATTTATAATTCCAGCCGGTAAATATTTTTCATCTACTGGCCATCTTGGCCGATGACTTAACGTTTTTATTTTGTACCCCAACAACAAAGTAATGCATTGGTATAAAAACAGATTTTTTAAATCTTGATTATCCAAAAATTGAATCTTCATAAACACAAGATTTGATTAATTTATACACTCGTTTAATCACCCAGCCCTTTTTATTCGTTAAACAAGAACTTCAAGGCAGCCCAGTACGGCAAGCCATTTCGGTATAAACTCCATGTCTAACATATAAACTTTTGCGTATTCCAGCTAGAATTTAACTACATTAACCTAGTTTGAACTTTTGCTTTAGTTCAGAAACACGTTTTACCAGGAACGCATTTCGCCTAACTGACTATTATGACTTACGTCCCTGTTAGTTGTTCTGCTAAGTCTTATTCTAGACCCGGACCAGGTTCCTGCAGAACTGGACCGGGTTCTGTTGGCTCATCTTTGAGCAGGAAGACGCCAGAAGCAGGACGTGAATGAATGAAATCCAAATGTTTATTAAAGCGAACACAGCAAATAGAGACAGAGCCCCGCCTTCAGAGCAGCGAGGAGGCGTGGCCAAAACCATATGCACTTATAATATCCATAGAAAACACGTTAAAAACGCTTCATTTGGCCCCTGAATGATGGAAAGCAGATTTGTCTGTGATAACTGGATTCATGTTTTACAGCTTCCTGATTGTCACACACAAACGTTTCCTCTTATTCTAATAAAACAGGAGATGAAAACTTCCTCCATCTGATTTCTACCTTGCAGTCCTCTAGTTTCTGGGCATAAAACCTTTAATTTGGGCCCAAACTGGTTGATCTAAGGCACTCACTGAGGAACATGACGCGCTGATATAATAATTAATACAACAGTAAAAACATGAAGCAGAGAGATTGAAGACAAACTATTTCTAAAAGTTTATTTCGCGTCAAATAAAACCTGTGAAGTCGTGACGGGGAGGAAGTTTCCGTTAGTGTAACAGCAGGCGAGACGCTCCACCAGGATCCAGAACGAAGCTCAGATATGATCAGAAAGGAAACTCATTAAAAACTAATTTCATGTTTCAGATGCTTGGAACCGTTTTCTAAAAAAGGTTCCTGGAGAAAATCTGGACTTCAAACGGGAACCTGGAACAGATCTACAGCGCCACCTGCTGGACACGACCAGGTTTTTCACTTTACTCAGACCTGTGTGATCATTCATTTAAAATATGTTCTGACGAAAATTAATTCCTTCAGGAGATAAAAAAAGATCTTAGCACGCACAGATATACAAAATATAGAACATTTACAGAAAAAAAAAATCAATTTTTCAAAATATTTTTCTAAAAAACTTTTATAAAAAGGCCCCTGCTGGTGAGTCGAGATTTATTATTAAGCTTTAGCTAAGTTCTAAAAGTTCATGATTTAAGGCGACGGTTAGTAAATCTATTAAAAGCACAGCACAGTGAAAAAGAACCAGTAGAACCAGCAGGAACCAGTAGAACCAGCAGGAACCAGTAGAAGATGTGGTTCCCAGTAAAGCATGAAGGTTTAGTGGTTTGATGCTTTAGTGTCTCTTGAATAAAAACCAGCTTCTGTCTCAGGAGTTTAAAAACGACTCGCTGCCATTCAGAGCACAGCGCCCTCTGGTGTTCAGGTAAAGACTGAAAAAAAAAAAAACAAGGTCGGCTGCAGCTGTAGCTCCGCCCACCTGATGTCACAACAGGAAACCCAAAAACAGAGCGGCGTGATCCGGACTCCTACGGCGCCATGTTAGCATCTCCGTTAGCATCTCCGTTGAGTTTCTCCGCCTCTGGTTGGGGGGCGGTGCCATTGTTGGTGGGCGGAGCCTGATTCCTGGTGAACGGGAGACCTTTGCTCCTCACGAACGCAACGACGTCAACGACGAACGCCGCCATGGCCAGAAAGCCAAAGATCTGCCAGAAAGACGGAGAAGATGAGAACCTGGAGGACAGACGGAGACAGACGGAGACAGAGGGACGTTGTCTCACCACAGAAGCCGTCTCCACAGACGTTGCGCCGTTGTTGGACGCGAAAACGATGGAGGAGATGAAGAAGAGCAGCGCTATGGCCGCCGTGTAGAGGAAGTCCTGCAGGAGAGAAGAATTCATCAGATGGACATTTGGACCGAGACGGTTTGATTCTGGGTGGGAAGATGGAGTAAATCCAGGATTCAGTGATGAGAATCTGTAGGAACTAGGAACCAAAACCTAGGAACTAGGAACATTGATATAAAGATCAGGAAAAAGGACATAGGAACCAGGTTCCCAGCTAACCCAGTAGCAGGTTCCAGGCTAACCCAGTAGCAGGTTCCCAGCTAACCCAGTAGCAGGTTCCCAGCTAACCCAGTAGCAGGTTCCCAGCTAGCCCAGGTTCCCAGCTAACCCAGTAGCGGGTTCCCAGCTAGCCCAGGTTCCCAGCTAACCCAGTAGCAGGTTCCCAGCTAACCCACTAAAAGGTTCCCAGCTAACCAACTAACAGGTTCCCAGCTAACCCAGTAGCAGGTTCCCAGCTAACCCAGTAGCGGGTTCCCAGCTAGCCCAGGTTCCCAGCTAACCCAGTAGCAGGTTCCCAGCTAACCCACTAAAAGGTTCCCAGCTAACCAACTAACAGGTTCCCAGCTAACCCAGTAGCAGGTTCCCAGCTAACCCAGTAGCAGGTTCCCAGCTAACCCAGTAGCAGGTTCCCAGCTAGCCCAGGTTCCCAGCTAACCCAGTAGCGGGTTCCCAGCTACCCAGGTTCCCAGCAACCCAGTAGCAGGTTCCCAGCTAACCCACTAACAGGTTCCCAGCTAACCCACTAACAGGTTCCCAGCTAACACAGGTTCCCAGCTAACCCACTAACAGGTTCCCAGCTAACCCAGTAGCAGGTTCCCAGCTAACCCAGTAGCGGGTTCCCAGCTAACCCAGTAGCAGGTTCCCAGCTAACCCAGTAGCAGGTTCCCAGCTAACCCAGTAGCAGGTTCCCAGCTAACCCACTAACAGGTTCCCAGCTAACCCAGTAGCGGGTTCCCAGCTAACCCACTAACAGGTTCCCAGCTAACCCACTAACAGGTTCCCAGCTAACCCAGTAGCAGGTTCCCAGCTAACCCACTAACAGGTTCCCAGCTAACAGGTTCCAGCTAACCCAGTAGCAGGTCCCAGCTAACCCAGTAGCAGGTTCCCAGCTAACCCAGTAGCAGGTTCCCAGCTAGCCCAGGTTCCCAGCTAACCCAGTAGCGGGTTCCCAGCTAGCCCAGGTTCCCAGCTAACCCAGTAGCAGGTTCCCAGCTAACCCAGTAGCAGGTTCCCAGCTAACCCAGTAGCAGGTTCCCAGCTAGCCCAGGTTCCCAGCTAACCCAGTAGCAGGTTCCCAGCTAACCCACTAACAGGTTCCCAGCTAACCCACTAACAGGTTCCCAGCTAACCCAGTAGCAGGTTCCCAGCTAACCAGTAGCAGGTCCAGCAAGGTTCCAGCTAACCCAGTAGCAGGTTCCCAGTAACCCAGTAGCAGGTTCCCAGCTAACCCACTAACAGGTTCCCAGCTAACCCACTAACAGGTTCCAGCGTCAGTAACCCACTAACAGGTTCCAGCTAACCCAGTAGCAGGTTCCCAGCTAACCCAGTAGCAGGTTCCCAGCTAACCCACTAACAGGTTCCCAGCAACCCAGTAGCGGGTTCCCAGCTAACCACTAACAGGTTCCCAGCTAACCCACTACAGGTTCCCAGCTAACCAGTAGCAGGTTCCCAGCTAACCCACTAACAGGTTCCCAGCTAACCCAGTAGCAGGTTCCCAGCTAACCCACTAACAGGTTCCCAGCTAACCCACTAACAGGTTCCCAGCTAACACAGGTTCCCAGCTAACCCACTAACAGCTTCCCAGCTAACCCACTAAAAGGTTCCCAGCTAACCAACTAACAGGTTCCCAGCTAACCCAGTAGCAGGTTCCCAGCTAACCCAGTAGCAGGTTCCCAGCTAGCCCAGGTTCCCAGCTAACCCAATAGCGGGTTCCCAGCTAGACCAGGTTCCCAGCTAACCCATTAGCAGGTTCCCAGCTAACCCACTAACAGGTTCCCAGCTAACCCACTAACAGGTTCCCAGCTAACACAGGTTCCCAGCTAACCCACTAACAGGTTCCCAGCTAACCCACTAACAGGTTCCCAGCTAACCCACTAACAGGTTCCAAGCTAACACAGATTCCCAGCTAACAAAGTAGCAGGTTCCCAGCTAACCCACTAACAGGTTCCCAGCTAACCCACTAACAGGTTCCCAGCTAACACAGGTTCCCAGCTAACCCACTAACAGGTTCCCAGCTAACCCACTAACAGGTTCCCAGCTAACCCACTAACAGGTTCCCAGCTAACCCAGTAGCAGGTTCCCAGCTAACCCACTAACAGGTTCCCAGCTAACCCACTAACAGGTTCCCAGCTAACCCACTAACAGGTTCCCAGCTAACCCACTAACAGGTTCCCAGCTAACCCAGTAGCAGGTTCCCAGCTAACCCAGTAGCAGGTTCCCAGCTAACCCACTAACAGGTTCCAGCTAACCAGTAGCAGGTTCCCAGCTAACCCACTAACAGGTTCCCAGCTAACCCACTAACAGGTTCCAGCTACCCTACAGGTTCAGCTAACACAGGTTCCCAGCTACACGTAGCAGGTTCCCAGCTAACCCACTAACAGGTTCCCAGCTAACCCTAAAGGTTCCCAGCTAACACAGGTTCCAGCTAACCCACTAACAGGTTCCCAGCTAACCCACTAACAGGTTCCCAGCTAACCCACTAACAGGTTCCCAGCTAACACAGGTTCCCAGCTAACCCACTAACAGGTTCCCAGCTAACCCAGTAGCAGGTTCCCAGCTAACCCACTAACAGGTTCCCAGCTAACCCACTAACAGGTTCCCAGCTAACCCAGTAGCAGGTTCCCAGCTAACCCACTAACAGGTTCCCAGCTAACCCACTAACAGGTTCCCAGCTAACACAGGTTCCCAGCTAACCCAGTAACAGGTTCCCAGCTAACCCACTAACAGGTTCCCAGCTAACCCACTAACAGGTTCCCAGCTAACCCACTAACAGGTTCCCAGCTAACCCAGTAGCAGGTTCCCAGCTAACCCACTAACAGGTTCCCAGCTAACCCACTAACAGGTTCCCAGCTAACACAGGTTCCCAGCTAACCCACTAACAGGTTCCCAGCTAACCCAGTAGCAGGTTCCCAGCTAACCCAGTAGCAGGTTCCCAGCTAACCCAGTAGCAGGTTCCCAGCTAACCCAGTAGCGGGTTCCCAGCTAACCCACTAACAGGTTCCCAGCTAACCCACTAACAGGTTCCCAGCTAACCCAGTAGCAGGTTCCCAGCTAACCCACTAACAGGTTCCCAGCTAACCCAGTAGCAGGTTCCCAGCTAACCCAGTAGCAGGTTCCCAGCTAACCCACTAAAGGTTCCCAGCTAACCCAGTAGCAGGTTCCCAGCTAACCCAGTAACAGGTTCCCAGCTAACCCAGTAACAGGTTCCCAGCTAACCACTAACAGGTTCCCAGCTAACCCACTAACAGGTTCCAGCTAACCACTAACAGGTTCCCAGCTAACCACAAAGGTTCCCAGCTAACCATAACAGGTTCCAGCAACCACTAACAGGTTCCAGCTAACCCAGTAAGCAGGTTCCCAGCTAACCCCTAACAGGTTCCCAGCTAACCCCTAACAGGTCCCAGCTAACCCAGTAGCAGGTTCCCAGCTAACCCAGTAACAGGTCCCAGCTAACCCAGGTTCCCAGCTAACCCACTAACAGGTTCCCAGCTAACCCAGTAGCAGGTTCCCAGCTAACCCAGTAGCAGGTTCCCAGCTAACCCACTAACAGGTTCCCAGCTAACCCACTAACAGGTTCCCAGCTAACCCACTAACAGGTTCCCAGCTAACCCACTAACAGGTTCCCAGCTAACCCACTAACAGGTTCCCAGCTAACCCACTAACAGGTTCCCAGCTAACCAAGGTTCCCAGCTAACCCAGTAGCAGGTTCCAGCTAACCCACTAACAGGTTCCAGCTAACCAGTAGCAGGTTCCCAGCTAACCCACTAACAGGTTCCCAGCTAACCAAGTAGCAGGTTCCCAGCTAACCCACTAACAGGTTCCCAGCTAACCCACTAACAGGTTCCCAGCTAACCCACTAACAGGTTCCCAGCTAACCCACTAACAGGTTCCCAGCTAACCCACTAACAGGTTCCCAGCTAACCCAGTAGCAGGTTCCCAGCTAACCCACTAACAGGTTCCCAGCTAACCCACTAACAGGTTCCCAGCTAACCCACTAACAGGTTCCCAGCTAACCCACTAACAGGTTCCCAGCTAACCCACTAACAGGTTCCCAGCTAACCCACTAACAGGTTCCCAGCTAACCCACTAACAGGTTCCCAGCTAACCCACTAACAGGTTCCCAGCTAACCCACTAACAGGTTCCCAGCTAACCCAGTAGCAGGTTCCCAGCTAACCCACTAACAGGTTCAGCTAACCCAGTAGAAGGTTCAGCTAACCCACTAACAGGTTCCCAGCTACCAGTAGCAGGTTCCCAGCTACCCACTAACAGGTTCCCAGCTAACCCACTAACAGGTTCCCAGCTAACCCCTAACAGGTTCCGCTAACCCATAACAGGTTCCCAGCTAACCCCAGTAGCAGGTTCCCAGCTAACCCACTAACAGGTTCCCAGCTAACCCACTAACAGGTTCCCAGCTAACCCACTAACAGGTTCCCAGCTAACCCAGTAGCAGGTTCCCAGCTAACCCACTAACAGGTTCCCAGCTAACCCACTAACAGGTTCCCAGCTAACCCACTAACAGGTTCCCAGCTAACCCAGTAGCAGGTTCCCAGCTAACCCACTAACAGGTTCCCAGCTAACCCAGTAGCAGGTTTCCAGCTAACCCACTAACAGGTTCCCAGCTAACCCAGTAGCAGGTTCCCAGCTAACCCACTAACAGGTTCCCAGCTAACCCAGTAGCAGGTTCCCAGCTAACCCACTAACAGGTTCCCAGCTAACCCACTAACAGGTTCCCAGCTAACCCACTAACAGGTTCCCAGCTAACCCACTAACAGGTTCCCAGCTAACCCACTACAGGTTCCCAGCTAACCCATAACAGGTTCCCAGCTAACCCACTAACAGGTTCCCAGTAACCCACTAACAGGTTCCCAGCTAACCCAGTAAGGTTCCCAGCTAACCCACTAACAGGTTCCCAGCTAACCCACTAACAGGTTCCCAGCTAACCCACTAACAGGTTCCCAGCTAACCCAGTAGCAGGTTCCCAGCTAACCCACTAACAGGTTCCCAGCTAACCCAGTAGCAGTTCCAGGTTCCACAGTCCCAGCTAACCCAGTAGCAGGTTCCCAGCTAACCCATTAACAGGTTCCCAGCTAACCCAGTAGCAGGTTCTAACCAGTCTGGATCTTACCAGTAACGGCCAGCGGCTGATGCCCACTTTGCTGTGCAGCCTGGTGGCGAGGAGGATGAGGAGCAGCGTGGTGAACAGGAAGGCGGTGCAGCTGACGAACTCGAAGAAGTAGAGGGGGGGGCAGGAGGTGCAGGAAGTGACCGTCTCCTCCAGGATGAAGGCCACCAGGGAGAGGAGCTGCAGGAGAAACATCATCAGATCACATCCACCAGGGGGCAACACCTCGACTGAGACCCAATCAGATCTCTGATTGTAACACTTTTTCTCTTTCCATTATTATGGTCCTGATTCTGGAACAGGCCGTCGGTGCAAACGGCTCCATGATGGAGTTTCCTGTTCTAACCAGACTCATCAGCAACCAGCCCAGTGTCCATTTTATCCTCATTTTCATGTTGCTTCAGTGCGTACATGGGGATATGATGTGGGGGGGGGGGGGCTCCGTCAACTTCACCTGCGTTTCATACGGCAACGCAGCAACGTAGAAGTTCGGCTAGTTTAACTTTTGACGGACCCAACGCAGTTAACGCAGTGCGGCAACCATTCAGAGCGTCTCAATGTAGTGATGTCACTATACGTCGTATCTTGAATGAAGCGCCCTGCCCAGTGAAAATTTTTTTCAAACAAACGCAGATTTAAAAAATCAGAAATAACACCTACCGCAGTCAGATGGACAGGCGCTCCTAAAGAGGAACAGAGAGCCTGTAGTTGGTGTCCTGGTGGGAGATTTAAGCTCCGATGCGGCCGAGGAGGTCGTAAAATTAGGCGGAAGTAGGACTGAAAGCGAACCTCATCCATAAGCAGCTCCTGGAGCAAATGGTTAAACTCCCCGAACTCAGAACGCATCTGAAGAATAAACGCTGATGCACCCGATGTCGACGTTGTCTAGCTTTATATAGCTAATAAAGCCAAGCCACTCTATAGTTACGATCCACCATAGTTCAGAACGTACGGCAACAGAAGAAGCACCGCCCACAAGTTGTTTTTTCCTCAGAAGCAGGAAGCCAAAAAGTACATACGTCAAACTTCATCCATTGAATGCGTTGCCATATCATCCTGAATCACACATATGTTGTACTTCGATTTTAAATGATAACTAACGATGTACGTTTCTGTGTTTGTCCAGTGATTTGGGATTTATTTGATGGTAAAAATTCACATTTAAAATGCCTACAAAACAGAAGTCGCATATATGACGCCATTTGGCTAACATGAGTTAGCACTAGCTATAGCTAGCACTAGCTATAGCACGTAAAACCTTCACCTAGAGCTTATAGAGCTTCTCCTCCATGCTGGCTCTCACTCCACCGACTGTTTTATCCCCCACATAGCTGCTACTTTCCACATTTAACCTTCATTTAACATCGCTCTCCTTCTTCTGCAGTTGTAGCCCGATAAACGTTTTCACACAAAACCTAAAGTGACTTTTGCCTCCGGTCAAAAATCAGCGTTTTCTCTGCATCAAAATTAGTTTTTAAAAATTCATATGTTTTATCCACGGCGCATTTCAAACTGGATCAGAAAATAAATTTCATCGCTCCTTGACTCTCATTCATTTGTTTTGGTAGTAGGGACTCATGGACAGGAAGTAGAAGGGCGGGGCTTAGGCTCCCCATGAGCCGCCCAACAGCTAGAGAGAGGAGGAATATGTGTATAGATTCATTATGCGTCTATAAAGGTGAATAACTCCATATATAAATCAAGTCTGTGGCTGTTAGTGAGTTAATTAATATTAGGCTATAATGTTGTGAGTTATATTTCTGTTTTTGCCAAAAAAGAAACTTAAAGCATGTGGTGATGTTTTGCCTTCTGCTCCATCATAATCCAGTTTATTAAAGCCGCATCATATCCACAACAAGGTCGCTAAAATGTACCACATTTTATCATGGCCTCTATTAAATGTCATACATGTAGTCATGTAGTTTGGTGTTGTACATGATTAATACCTTTTATTAACCGGAACCCAGGAAGATTATTGTGGTGGAAACTAACCAATCATAACTCAGCGTGCGCTCAGTTTATGGCCATTAGATTGTTACGTTTTATCATGTTAGACTGTGTGTGAACGACTTCTGCTGAATGTGGCGACGCTAAGTTAAAGCCAACCTTTGGTTTTAACACGGCTGATGGATCAGAACCAGGATGTAAAACATAATGAGCGTAAAAGCAAAACGGTGAACCGCGTTATAGAGACGCAACATCTGTAAAGCAGAAGCTGCTTCTCACTGCTTTGCTTTGGCTTCTGGTCCAACTTTGGGTTTAAACAAAGACGAACTCCGTCGTGATCACGGCGCCGATCCGCGATCGGGTCAACGTTCCGGCTGAGGAACCTCCCCGGAGGTTTCTGCTGCAGGCCCGTTTGGACCGGATGCAGGTTCTCCTCCCCAGATCTGCTGACGGAGGACAAACCGTCATCTCTGCAATAGTTTCGCTTCTCCATCTGCCGCTTCCTGCCGGATGAGGAACAATCGTCTCCGGAACACGAAACCGGACCAGAACCGGGCCAGACGGACCCGAGCTGCAGATTCAGAACCCACCGTCTGGAACCGAGTAGCGAATCAATATCTGTATTATTTCATCTAGAACTGGGTGATACGGCTTAAAAATGTTATCTCATATAAGTCGTACGAACAAGCTGTAAACGTGATTTTTTTTTATTTATCGGTCGGCGCCGGTAGGTTTTCATTAATACATAGAAGAAGTTTTATTAATATTTGTGGCCACAAAATGGCACCTCAGAAAAAATACATTTCAAACATCAGTGAGCAGAAATCATATAAAACCTGCTCTGCAGATGATGAAACCTTTAATAGTGGGAACTGATAATCATAATTAGCTAACATCTGGAAGTTTTTAGTGTCCAGGTTGGAGAAACAGACATGGAATCAGTTATGGTCGTCTTCTGCAGCGATATATTATCATTTATGATCGATTATAAGATTTATATGATCAGCTAGAACCAAACCCAGAACCTGGAGGAGACTGCTGAACAAATCAGATCTAATCTGAGCTTCTTAATTAATAAATAAGAAGAAGATACAAATTAAATAGAATCTATAAGTATTAATATTGTTAAACATTCATAATTAATAATAAAATAGGTTATCTTTATTAAACAATATTTAAAATAATATAAATATTAAGTATTATATTGTTAAACTTTCATAATTTATAATAAAATATTTAATTATCTTTATTAAAATAGATTATCATAATTATTTTATTTTTTATTACTAAATAATAATAGATATGGTATTATTTATATTTATAATATTTAATCTTAAACATTATAGAGTATTTATAGGTTTCACCGATTCCTCACATAAAAAACTTTTAAAATATTGAATGTTTGCATAATTATATTAAAATGATTTTAGCTTAAAGTGCCTTAAGATGAGTTGGTGCTACAGAAATAAAGTGAAATTTAATATTATTATTATTTAATATTAATAAATTCATATTATGTTTTATTTTTTTGTCAGACTATCATTATTATCATCATCAATATTATCATTAGTTAATAATTCTGCTGGGCCTCCTGGTACCGGTTCTGCTGGGCTTTCTGGTACCGGTTCTGCTGGGCTTTCTGGTACCGGTTCTGCTGGGCTTTCTGGTAACGGTTCTGCTGGGCCTTCTGGTAACGGTTCTGCTGGGCCTTCTGGTAACGGTTCTGCTGGGCTTTCTGGTAACGGTTCTGCTGGGCTTTCTGGTACCGGTTCTGCTGGGCCTTCTGGTACCGGTTCTGCTGGGCTTTCTGGTAACGGTTCTGCTGGGCCCAGCGGGTCGGTTCCTGCGGCCCAGACTGGAGGTGTGATGAGGAAGTTAAGGCGTTCCTTTTCCTCAGCAGCAGTAAGGATGTTCTACCATCAGTATGATCACACCCAGAACCACTGGAGGCCCAAACTGAACCAAACTGGGTCAGTAACTGTTCTACCGGCCCGTTAACTGGGAGGAAACCAGTTTAGGTCCAGTCCTTCTGGACGCTCACCGGTTCTCCTGAAACAGGAAGTAGAAGCTGTGAAAACAGCCCCGCCCTCTTGGTCCTGCCGGTCCGACCGCTTCAGAACCTCAGAACGACCCGGCGGCCCGAACGCCTGCTTCCTGTGGGCCAGAGTTACAGGAAGTAACCGGGGAGTGTGACTCAGGGAGCGTAGGGCCGCAGAAACCGCCTCGTCAGAAAACCTCTCTGAACCGGAACAAACCGGACTCTGAGCAGAACTGAAGCTTCTAACGCCTCCACCCGGTTCCTCCGCCCGGTTCCTCCACCCTTATCCAGGTTAAATTCTGCTTTTATTAATAAATCTAAACTATTTTACCGCAGAGAACGACAAAATACTTCAGCTTGTGTTCATTTCTTTAAAGCAGGACAAGAAACTTTATCTAAAAACAAAGTCGTTTTTTAACATTCTGATGTAAAAAATATCGCAATATTTTAAATAATCATATGGAATCAGCTTCATTAAAAGTATTAAAAGTATTAATGTAAAAAATATCGCAATATTTTAAATAATCATGTGGAATCAGCATCATTAAAAGTATTAAAAGTATTAATGTAAAAAATATCGCAATATTTTAAATAATCATGTGGAATCAGCATCATTAAAAGTATTAAAAGTATTAATGTAAAAAATATCGCAATATTTTAAATAATCATATAGAATCAGTATCATTAAAAGTATTAAAATTATTAATGTAAAAAATATCGCAATATTTTAAATAATCATGTGGAATCAGGCTCTTAAAAGTATAAATGTAAAAAATATCGCATATTTTAAATAATCATGTGAATCAGCATCATTAAAAGTATTAAAAGTAATTATTAAAAAATATCGCAATATTTAATAATCATTGGAATCAGCATCATTAAAAGTATTAAAAGTATTAATGTAAAAAATATCGCAATATTTTAAATATCATATGAATCAGCATATTAAAAGTAAAAGTATTAATTTAAAAATATCGCAATATTTTAAATAATCATATGGAATCAGCATCATTAAAAGTATTAATTAAAAAATATCGCAATATTTTAAATAATCATGTGAATCAGCATCATTAAAAGTATTAAAAGTATTAATGTAAAAAATATCGCAATATTTTAAATAATCATATGGAATCAGCATCATTAAAAGTATTAAAAGTATTAATGTAAAAAATATCGCAATATTTTAAATAATCATGTGGAATCAGCTTCATTAAAAGTATTAAAAGTATTAATGTAAAAAATATCGCAATATTTTAAATAATCATATGGAATCAGCATCATTAAAAGTATTAAAATTATTAATGTAAAAAATATCGCAATATTTTTAATAATCATGTGGAATCAGCATCATTAAAAGTATTAATGTAAAAAATATCGCAATATTTTAAATAATCATGTGGAATCAGCATCATTAAAAGTATTAAAAGTATTAATGTAAAAAATATCGCAATATTTTAAATAATCATATGGAATCAGCATCATTAAAAGTATTAAAAGTATTAATGTAAAAAATATCGCAATATTTTAAATAATCATGTGGAATCAGCATCATTAAAAGTATTAAAAGTATTAATGTAAAAAATATCGCAATATTTTAAATAATCATGTGGAATCAGCATCATTAAAAGTATTAAAAGTATTTGTAAAAAATATCGCAATATTTTAAATAATCAGTGGAATCAGCTCATTAAAAGTATTAAAAGTATAAATGTAAAAAATATCGCAATATTTTAAATAATCATGTGGAATCAGCTTCATTAAAAGTATTAAAAGTATAAATGTAAAAAATATCGCAATATTTTAAATAATCATATAGAATCAGCATCATTAAAAGTATTAATGTAAAAAATATCGCAATATTTTAAATAATCATGTGGAATCAGCATCATTAAAAGTATTAAAAGTATTAATGTAAAAAATATCGCAATATTTTAAATAATCATGTGGAATCAGCATCATTAAAAGTATTAAAAGTATTAATGTAAAAAATATCGCAATATTTTAAATAATCATGTGGAATCAGCTTCATTAAAAGTATTAAAAGTATTAATGTAAAAAATATCGCAATATTTTAAATAATCATATAGAATCAGCATCATTAAAAGTATTAATGTAAAAAATATCGCAATATTTTAAATAATCATATGGAATCAGCTTCATTAAAAGTATTAATGTAAAAAATATCGCAATATTTTAAATAATCATATGGAATCAGCATCATTAAAAGTATTAAAGTATTAATGTAAAATATCGCAATATTTTAAATAATCATATGGAATCAGCATCATTAAAGTATTAAAAGTATTAATGTAAAAAATATCGCAATATTTTAAATAATCATATAGAATCAGCATCATTAAAAGTATTAAAAGTATTAATGTAAAAAATATCGCAATATTTTAAATAATCATATGGAATCAGCATCATTAAAAGTATTAAAAGTATTAATGTAAAAAATATCGCAATATTTTAAATAATCATATGGAATCAGCATCATTAAAAGTATTAAAAGTATTAATGTAAAAAATATCGCAATATTTTAAATAATCATGTGGAATCAGCATCATTAAAAGTATTAAAAGTATAAATGTAAAAAATATCGCAATATTTTAAATAATCATATGGAATCAGCATCATTAAAAGTATTAATGTAAAAAATATCGCAATATTTTAAATAATCATGTGGAATCTGCATCATTAAAAGTATTAAAAGTATTAATGTAAAAAATATCGCAATATTTTAAATAATCATATGGAATCAGCATCATTAAAAGTATTAAAAGTATTAATGTAAAAAAATATCGCAATATTTTAAATAATCATATGGAATCAGCATCATTAAAAAGTGTTAAAAGTATTAATGTAAAAAAATATCGCAATATTTTAAATAATCATATGGAATCAGCATCATTAAAAGTGTTAAAAGTATTAATGTAAAAAAATATCGCAATATTTTAAATAATCATATAGAATCAGCATCATTAAAATAATTAAAAGTATTAATGTATAAAAAATATCGCAATATTTTAAATAATCATATAGAATCAGCATCATATGGAATCAGCTTCATTAAAAGTATTAAAAAGTATTAATGTAAAAAAATATCGCAATATTTTAAATAATCATATAGAATCTGCATCATTAAAAAGTATTAAAAGTATTAATGTAAAAAATATCGCAATATTTTAAATAATTATGTGGAATCAGCATCATTAAAAGTATTAAAAAGTATTAATGTAAAAAATATCGCAATATTTTAAATAATCATGTGGAATCAGCTTCATTAAAAGTATTAAAAGTATTAATGTAAAAAATATCGCAATATTTTAAATAATCATATGGAATCAGCATCATTAAAATAATTAAAAGTATTAATGTAAAAAATATCGCAATATTTTAAATAATCATATAGAATCAGCATCATATGGAATCAGCTTCATTAAAAAGTATTAAAAGTATTAATGTAAAAAAATATCGCAATATTTTAAATAATCATATAGAATCAGCATCATTAAAAGTGTTAAAAAGTATTAATGTAAAAAAATATCGCAATATTTTTAAATAATCATATGGAATCAGCATCATTAAAAGTGTTAAAAGTATTAATGTAAAAAAATATCGCAATATTTTAAATAATCATATAGAATCAGCATCATTAAAAATAATTAAAAGTATTAATGTAAAAAAATATCGCAATATTTTAAAATAATCATATAGAATCAGCATCATATGGAATCAGCTTCATTAAAAGTATTAAAAGTATTAATGTAAAAAATATCGCAATATTTTAAATAATCATATAGAATCTGCATCATTAAAAGTATTAAAAGTATTAATGAAAAAATATCGCAATATTTTAAATAATTATGTGGAATCAGCATCATTAAAAGTATTAAAAGTATTAATGTAAAAAATATCGCAATATTTTAAATAATCATGTGGAATCAGCTTCATTAAAAAGTATTAAAAGTATTAATGTAAAAAAATATCGCAATATTTTAAATAATCATATGGAATCAGCATCATTAAAATAATTAAAAGTATTAATGTAAAAAATATCGCAGTATTTTAAATAATCATATAGAATCAGCATCATTAAAATAATTAAAAGTATTAATGTAAAAAATATCGCAATATTTTAAATAATCATATAGAATCAGCATCATATGGAATCAGCTTCATTAAAAGTATTAAACAGTATTAATGTAAAAAATATCGCAATATTTTAAATAATCATATAGAATCAGCATCATTAAAATAATTAAAAGTATTAATGTAAAAAATTATCGCAATATTTTTAAATAATCATATAGAATCAGCATCATATGGAATCAGCTTCATTAAAAGTGTTAAAAGTATTAATGTAAAAAATATCGCAATATTTTAAATAATCATATAGAATCAGCATCATTAAAATAATTAAAAGTATTAATGTAAAAAATATCGCAATATTTTAAATAATCATATAGAATCAGCATCATATGGAATCAGCTTCATTAAAAGTATTAAAAGTATTAATGTAAAAAATATCGCAATATTTTAAATAATTATGTGGAATCAGCATCATTAAAAGTATTAAAAAGTATTAATGTAAAAAAAATATCGCAATATTTTAAATAATCATGTGGAATCAGCTTCATTAAAAGTATTAAAAGTATTAATGTAAAAAAATATCGCAATATTTTAAATAATCATATAGAATCAGCATCATTAAAAAGTAATTAAAAGTATTAATGTAAAACATATCGCAATATTTTAAATAATCATATAGAATCAGCATCATATGGAATCAGCTTCATTAAAAGTATTAAAAGTATTAATGTAAAAAATATCGCAATATTTTTAAATAATCATATAGAATCAGCATCATTAAAAGTATTAAAAGTATTAATGTAAAAAATATCGCAATATTTTTAAATAATCATATGGAATCAGCATCATTAAAAGTGTTAAAAGTATTAATGTAAAAAAATATCGCAATATTTTTAAAATAATCATATGGAATCAGCATCATTAAAAAGTGTTAAAAGTATTAATGTAAAAAAATATAGCAATATTTTAAATAATCATATGGAATCAGCATCATTAAAAGTATTAAAAAGTATTAATGTAAAAAATATCGCAATATTTTAAATAATCATATAGAATCAGCATCATTAAAAATAATTAAAAGTATTAATGTAAAAAAATATCGCAATATTTTAAATAATCATATAGAATCAGCATCATATGGAATCAGCTTCATTAAAAGTATTAAAAAGTATTAATGTAAAAAATATCGCAATATTTTAAATAATCATATAGAATCAGCATCATATGGAATCAGCTTCATTAAAAGTATTAAAAGTATTAATGTAAAAAATATCGCAATATTTTAAATAATCATATGGAATCAGCATCATTAAAAGTGTTAAAAGTATTAATGTAAAAAATATAGCAATATTTTAAATAATCATATGGAATCAGCATCATTAAAAGTATTAAAAAGTATTAATGTAAAAAAAAATATCGCAATATTTTAAATAATCATATGGAATCAGCATCATTAAAAGTATTAATGTAAAAAATATCGCAATATTTTAAATAATCATGTGGAATCAGCATCATTAAAAGTATTAAAAGTATTAATGTAAAAAATATCGCAATATTTTAAATAATCATGTGGAATCAGCATCATTAAAAGTATTAAAAGTATTAATGTAAAAAATATCGCAATATTTTAAATAATCATATGGAATCAGCATCATTAAAAGTATTAAAAGTATTAATGTAAAAAATATCGCAATATTTTAAATAATCATATAGAATCAGCATCATTAAAAGTATTAATGTAAAAAATATCGCAATATTTTAAATAATCATGTGGAACACATCATTAAAAGTATTAAAAGTATTAATGTAAAAAATACGCAATATTTAAATAATCATATGGAATCAGCATCATTAAAAGTATTAAAAGTATTAATGTAAAAAATATCGCAATATTTTAAATAATCATATGGAATCAGCATCATTAAAAATTAAAAGTATTAATGTAAAAAATATCGCAATATTTTAAATAATCATAACAGATCATATGGAATCAGCTTCATTAAAAGTATTAAAAGTATTAATGTAAAAAATATCGCAATATTTTAAATAATCATATAGAATCAGCATCATTAAAAGTATTAAAAGTATTAATGTAAAAAATATCGCAATATTTTAAATAATCAATGGAATCAGCATCATTAAAAGTATTAAAAGTATTAATGTAAAAAATATCGCAATATTTTAAATAATCATATGGAATCAACATTAAAGTATTAAAAGTATTAATGTAAAAAATATCGCAATATTTTAAATAATCATATAGAATCAGCATCATATGGAATCAGCTTCATTAAAAGTATTAAAAGTATTAATGTAAAAAATATCGCAATATTTTAAATAATCATATAGAATCAGCATCATTAAAAGTATTAAAAGTATTAATGTAAAAAATATCGCAATATTTTAAATAATCATATGGAATCAGCATCATTAAAAGTATTAAAAGTATTAATGTAAAAAATATCGCAATATTTTAAATAATCATATAGAATCAGCATCATTAAAATAATTAAAAGTATTAATGTAAAAAATATCGCAATATTTTAAATAATCATATAGAATCAGCATCATATGGAATCAGCTTCATTAAAAGTATTAAAAGTATTAATGTAAAAAATATCGCAATATTTTAAATAATCATATAGAATCAGCATCATTAAAAGTATTAAAAGTATTAATGTAAAAAATATCGCAATATTTTAAATAATCATATGGAATCAGCATCATATGGAATCAGCTTCATTAAAAGTATTAAAAGTATTAATGTAAAAAATATCGCAATATTTTAAATAATCATATAGAATCAGCATCATTAAAAGTATTAAAAGTATTAATGTAAAAAATATCGCAATATTTTAAATAATCATATGGAATCAGCATCATTAAAAGTATTAAAAGTATTAATGTAAAAAATATCGCAATATTTTAAATAATCATATGGAATCAGCATCATTAAAAGTATTAATTTTCTTATTTTTAACAACTGGGATGAAACCATTAATCGTCAGTGGCTGTTTTTCCTGGTTCCAGTTCATCAACCACATCTAGTAATAAAACCGGATTAAACATGTTGGACTGTTTAGAATAAGGATGCACCGATCCACTTTTTCCGTTTCTGATACCAACACCGATATCTGAGGTTCATAAGCTGCCAATGCCGACCCAAAAAGTACTGAAGTAAAAACCACCTCATTTTAGGGATGCAACGATGCCGAGTAGCAATTCCGATACTTTCTCCATGCAAGAAAAAAGGCGATAAACTGGAAGTCGTGTTTTATTTTCTTCTCTGCTTGTTTAAACAAATGATGGTGAATTAGATCAAAAATGAAATGAATTAAAGAATGACAGCAGGGGTAAAATTTCGTGATGCCGGTTAACTTGAACCGATGCAGTACATAAGAACGGTATCGGCCCAGACACTTGGTATCGGTGCGTCGCTAACTGTTAAATACAGTTTTGAAAATCGCATTATATACTTTTCCTCTTTACATGCCAACACGCATCACTGCTGGTTACAGTTTCATAAGTTAATCAGCGTTTATTGAAGACGTTGCGTCTCACTTTGACCCAGAGCTTCGTTGCGTTCTCCATTCCTGCTTCTGCCTCGCTTTACTTATGCAGCAGAGGTCGCTGTGAGCGTGACGCGCCCCATGCTAACCGCTACGCCACCATGATGCTACCTTATTTAATCAAAGTAACCCCAGCCGACAAAATTAACGCAACACAACGGGGTCAGATACAGAACCAACTTTTTAAAAGCCTTTTTAAGGTATTAAGAGGTGTACTATTATATCTTTAAGGTTTCCTTTAGGGCTTTAAACCCGTAAAGCGCTTTGAGTGGTCAGTATGACTAGAAAAAGCGCTATATAAGTTCAGTCCATTTAGGAAGCAGAGACCTTTATGTCCAGGAGTGATGCTGAGAAACTGATCACAGTTGGACTTATTCACCAGCAGAAGTTAAATCCTCCCTCCAGGATTTCGCAAATTCAGCCAATCTCTGCAAACTCTCCATTTTTACCCAATTATCGCAACGTTACCGCAACTGTGAGTCTTCCTTTCATTATCAGGAAAATCCGTCACCTTTTGGTGAGAGTCTGCGTTTTGAATGCAAAAATCGGTCGCCTGCGTGATTCATTTATGTCTGATGAGGAAGTAATCAGCTGTAATTATTAATGCACGGACGCAGCAGCAGCGGGCGGCAGGTTTTCGGGAGATCAGGCGTTTTTTGTGACTAAAAGAAGCTCTAGTTTCAGATACTTTTACCGTTTCACCGACCTCGAGTCTAGTTTCCTTTTGTTTCTGCTGCGTGACGGTGACTTCAGCAGCACATCGAGGATCTTTTTCCAGCTCTGGTCGAGTTTTTGGTCCGTCAAAAACCAAAGTTACAGCTTCAAAATCAACAGACTTAATGCTGCACTGCGACCAACGGGAGGAAAAAAATACTTATTCTCTCCTGTGATTACACACACACACACACACACGTGATTATTGTTAAACGTTCAGTGCTGCTGAGCAGGGCCGTGTCCAGGAGGGGCTAAAAGGGGCCCAGATTTTATTCTAGTGGAGAACCCAATCTGAGCTGCTCACGTTTGACTGTTTTTATCTGTTAAAGGACATTTAAAGTTATTTTTCTATGGTTTACGTGACAATGTAGCTTGTAACTCTGCTAATATTGTTACAAAGTAATATAAGTGAATTAAAGAAAATCACTCATTAAAACATGACAACTTTTGTCGCAACTTCTCACAAAAGCTGCCGTAACGATCCCGAAAAAGTGCCGCAACATCCTGGAGGGACCGTTTGATCCAAAATGCTGCAGCTACAGTTCTGACTCATATCCAACATATTAACAGAACCAGGATCAGTTTAAGTCTGGAGACGAGTTCCTGCTGCATCAACATGGCCGACCAGATAAAGTTCCGGGAACTCTGGACTCACCACTTCTGCGACCTTCAGGTAGAAGCGGACGGTCCCCAGGTGCTCCGAGGACGGACCCAGCCAGCAGGACATCTTGGGACTGGAAACGGTCGTCGGGGAGTAAACGTCGTTGGCCATCTTAAAGCTGGAGACAAAGCAGAGACACTTCAGGATCTAGGATTCTAGATCTACGCCGTCGGCTGGAGCCCAACAGCTACAGCCAACCGGGAACCAGACGAGGTTCCTGGAACCCACTGAAAGCACCCTGGGGACGGGGGCGGGGCTACAGGACGTCCTGAAATCTGATTGGTCCCCTGCTCATCTGCCCTTTATGATTGGGTTATATGTGGATGCAGTTCCAAGTCCAAACACTAGTGGCGCTAATGAGCCAAATAGGAAATCACCAGTAGGTATAAGATTTTCTGATTTATCTTGTTTTGTAGGTAAATTTATGGGATGTTTAACGTTTATATGGAACACAGAAAATGTAGAAAACCCAAATATTTAATAAATAAATACATTCAGCTGTACACAGTACAATGTAAGGCAGCATATATATTAGGGCTGCAAGTAACGACAAAGACAGCTGCTGTGTTCACATTTATGATTGTGTCCTTTATTGGCATATATGGTTAAACAAACACTATTTGCTTTCCAATGATATAAAACGTGTAAATTCATAGAAATTATAAATATCATGGATTTAAAAGTAAAAATGGTGGACGGGCCCGCCCGTGGGACATCGGAACGTTGAGGGGTTAAACTAAAACGTGATTATAAAGCAACTAATCGATGGTTTAATTGATTGTCAACCATTTTAAAAATAAATCAAATCCATTAGTAGTTTCAGCTCTAATATATTTTATACTATAAATGGTTTTTTATGATTCTGAAACGTTCAGTCTAATATATGAAACAATTTGTTTCCATGTTATGACAAAAAAAGGATTTATTATGCGACAGTCGTGATAGATAATGACACAGAATAATTTATCTATTTAATCTGAGTTATCCAGTTAAGGTGGAGTTATTTTCTTACACAGACATTTAGTACTAACTAGTTTTATCGTTTACGTTTTCATTCATCATCAGTAATGTTAGTTATTATAATAATAATGTTGCTCCTGGTACTATTACTATTATCATAATTAATTACTATTGTTACCATTATTATTGCAATTACAATTAATATATTAACCGGAATGTAACTAATATTTGATTTGATAAGAAAGTTTGGGATAAATAAGTTTGTACTTCTTCCCACTTCTTTTTTAAATGTATAAATTAAATATACATGTTCTGGGTTTATGCTTATTTTATTTAGGTTTTATTTTTTTTAATTTTCTTCTCATGATGTCTGTCAATCAGTTGATGCATAATTAGTTTTTGGTCATTGCATGTTTAAAATAAAATTAAAACAAAAGTTTCCTCTTTTATAACTTATTCAAATCAATAAGTTACCATAAATCGGGACGTTTTGTAACCTTATAAATGTTATAATTACAGCAGCATAATGACCAGAAATGTTTCTCCTAATAACCTGTTAGTGCCAAATAAATATCGTGGTTTTAAAAACGATTTTATTTAACTGTTGATTTGTTAAAGTGACCAGCGCCCAGATATTCTCCTGGTGGCTTTTTAACCCACAAAATGTGCTTTAAACTGATACCATTTGTGTCCTTAAACGTGAATTAAAATGCTCTAGATACTGTTTGTGTTTCTATTGTATCCATGTGCATCTATTAAAAATTATTGAATCAAGTATTTTGGGGCTAAATGTTTCCCTGAACTAAAGCTGAGCAATAAATAAATTTAATCTATCAACCAAATTTTCTGTTTTTAAACATTTAAGTTTTTGGAAAATGATAAAGGGGCGTTCAAAGCTTTTTTTTTTTTTAGCTCTAGCATGGGATGACTGAAATAAAAACATGTTTTGGGTTTTATTTTTTGTCACTTGCAACTTCTTTTTAAGAAAACACAGGTAGAAAAAAAAAATAATGATCAGAAATCAGATTTGGTATGAAAACAAAAAACGATCAGAGATTTCATTTTTAAACCATATCAGCCAGTCGTACCCTGAACCAACCGTCCATGAAGCGCTTCCTAAGCAGCAGGTTGGTTTCTATTTGGACCCGTTATTCTGGATCGGGGTCCAGAACCGCTTCTGCAAATTAAACTTTCATTTAATCCGTAAATCAAACGTAAAAAGGCAGAAAAAAGGCTGATTATGAGAGGCTGTCTAATCCGATGCATGAGCCACACGTTTATTGATGAAAACAGAAATTATAGTTTATCATAAAAAACTGTAAACATCCCTGCAGAGTTGATCAATTTATTATAATCTTTTTGCACATCCATTTTTCAGTTTTCTTAAACTTCTTGTAAATAAAATGTTTACTTTTTAATGCACAACTACACATAAACATTCTGTAAATATTTATTTTTATCATGCAATTTAAGTAATTATGTCCGGTATAATTGTACATCTTAATTCTGTTTAATACTTGTGTGAATCTAAATACTTCTATTATCTGTCACTTTTTTGCTGTTCCAGCTGAATTTATCCTTAAAAAAGGCGACAATAAATATGATATTCTATTTTTTAAATATGAAGCCGTTTTGATGATCGGAGCTGCAGGAAACCAACAGATTAAATCACAGTTTGTTTTTATTTTTCAATGTGACTCATTAAAGTTATATGGAAAATTAAAAACAAAAACATTTTGGCCAGAAGAGGATTTCTGATTTCTCTGAAAGTGAAAGTGGAAAACTGCAGCCATGTGTTTAATATCCGACATTTCCATCATCTGATATTTAATGCAGCAAAACTCCGGACAGAAAAAACAGATATAAAAACAACTCGGAGCAGAATTCAGACATTAAAACCTCAACAGAACTTCTTTGGGAATTCAGTAACTATTGCAACAACCAAATTACATTTGGAAACCTTCACATTTCAAAGTAAAACGCTTGTAATCAACAAAATAAACGATTAGTAGTTGGGTTTTATGAAGTGTATGTAAAGCAGGGAGTCAAACTGTAAATTCGGCCTGAGTTTTATTTGACTGGATGCAACATTTGGTTCTGGACGGGTTCGGGTAGGAAACAGGAATGGGAGTGATCCGACACAAACCCCGGAGCGGATGTGGACTGGGTTATTACGAGGGGAGAGCTGGGTTAAATGTAATAATCTAAAGTAGAATTTCACAGAGTAACTGAGATTATCTGAACAAAGAGAAGAAAAAATAAAAGTAAACGTTTAGAACATTTACTGCAGCTGAGGTTCCGATCCAACCACCGCGGCCTAAAGATGATCAACTTTCATCTTCGTGGACATAAAGTGAGATAAATTAAATATGTGACGTTAAAATGATCAAACTTACGGTTCTGCTGTGTTCCGGTTCACAGGAAAAAGACACTTTCCAGTTTAAATCGAACTCCGTCACCACTGCGTTTTGTTTCACAGCCACTTCCGCCTGTTTTCTCTCTCGCTCTCTTTTTTCATAAAACCTTTATTTGCATAGCGCTCATGAACGTGACGTCTGTCGACGCCTCAGTTAGCGTTGAGATGTACGTCAACGTCGCGGCCATATTGGATGTGGCAAGCGTCGGCAGTTGGAGCCGGTCGGAGAAAAGATGCCGCATTCTTGTGACTGTTTTATTTGATTTAATTGGTTTTAATGTGTTGATTTTTTTTTTTTTTTTGTGTTTGATTATTTTATTTGCTTTTATTTTTTTATATTTCTATTTTAATTTCTTTTTTTTCCCCTTCATATTAATTATTTTACTTGTGTTTATTACTTGATTCCAGCTGTGGTAGTAGTGCCTTATAAGTAAAGTCGGTATGGTACGGAAAAATGAGTGTGTGTGTGCGTGCGACAGTGTGACTCCCTCCAAGCAAAACAGACGTTAGTGATTCTATGTTTATTATGTTAATTTCAAGATATCTCAATGTTTATTCTAAATATTTGTTTCTATTTTATTATTTACTTTATTTTTAGATTCTAATTAATAAGTGTACAGTACAAAAGGGAGTGTTGTTCTCCTTTCTCTATGTGTAACTGTTGTTTCCTAATTTTATTTAATATTTTGATTTATGAGAAACTGGGTATGAAAAGTAAATTGTTTAGAATTTTCTATGTATTGGTTTTTATTTGTGAAAAATCTATGTTGCTGCTAAGGAAGCCAAACCTTAATTGTAGACACAAACCAGCTGTGTTAAGTGTGGAGCTCCCCATGTGTAACAGCCACACTCTGTGGTGATCAATAAAGTTCTTTTTTAGACCTTTAAGAAGATTAAATACATACATTTTGGTCCCTAACTGTTTCTCAAGTATAGTAGTGCATGTGTGAAGAATAAATAAGAGGAATTAAGATAAATGTCATTGTAGAAAGGCGCTTTATATAATTAAGTCTATTTGCTTGTATTAGTTTAAACCGCAGCTTTGCCACATCCAATATGGCGGCGACGCTGACGTATCGCAGCGGTGGCATCAGCTAAATTGGCCAACTTTTTGGTAAATTGCTTTGGACAACAGTACAATACCATAAAAGCCTTTTTCATGTGTTTTCTATGATTGATAATGATTGTTTTTGATATTTTTTGTGTATAAATGATGTAATGAAATATAATTATTTAGGCCCTAGAGTTCTTGAAACATCAGCTGTGCCAATTTTTTTCACACAGGCAGTTTCAGGTACAACGAGCCAGTCAAACTACAAAAGGGAAATAGTAATTTATCATTAATTAAAAAAAAAAAACACAATTGCTTATACAGCCATAGAACATTTAGACTGCATTAATTAAACGTAAGTGTGGCATTAAAAACAAACACATTTTGGGTGCAAACTTGCATATTCGAATGTAAAATTAAAAAAGTCAGTTTTGGAAGAGCAAAGATCAGCGTGTGTATTCCAGGGATGTCCAAACTTTTTGCTACAAGGGCCAAAATCCTCCAGTCCAAAGTGCCACAAAAATAAAAATATTTGTGCTTTTATCTGCTTAACAATAAATTAAACATGTAATATTTTAATGACACAAATAAAGTACTAATTCTTGTAGAAATCTTTTAAGGGAGCCTTTTTTAAAAGAAATCGTTATGTTTTCAAATATTTCAGAGCGGCTCATTTTAAAGCAAAAAGATTTTTTTTCTCAGCAGAGATAAACAGAGTTTGTGTCAGTGCTGCTTTGAAATTATGCGTTATTTTTAGCAGCGTTTGGTTGTCTCTACATCTGCTGTTGTGTTAGTTGTTTACGCAACGAAATGAAAACGAAATATGATTGTTGAAAGATGAATAATTTGTTTTGTGCCATGGAACATTTTCTAATCCTTTTAATTTGTCAACAAAAAAGAAAGTCTTCATCAATCATTTGTGTTGGGATGCTAATTGCAGAAAGTACCGACCAAGGGACGTAAATGGCCCCCAGACCGCACTTTGGACATCCCTGATGTACACACACACAGATGATGACCCATTTTACCTCAGTGGGTTTAAGGTTTAACTGGGCCACCAAGAAAAAACATCAATTTTTCAAAAAGTATGTTGATATTTCAAACTAACAGCATTATTTCTGATTTATGCCATCAAGACAGATATTATACATAGTTTTTTTTATTTTTATGTCCATGTTTTTATTTTATTTTTATAGATTTATCATCCTTATAGTAGTTTAGTGGATTCTGTATGCCAGGATACCTACCATGCAGCTTTCTGGTTCAGTCTTGATTTGAATTATTGCCCCAATCACCATAGCAACCATAAACCAATTAAATCACCTGTTACTTGTAAAGCAAAGTTATGACAACAGTTTGAAATGCTTTGCAGTCATTGGCTCTAAATTCCAGAGGAGCTGGGACCCCCCCCCCCAACCTTAAATGGCCCATTTTACCTGATATTACCCTATTATTAATTTGATCTATTATTATTATTACTTAACCATGGTAAAAATAGTAGCAACTGATGAGTTCTCCCGCTTGGAGGCATAACCACGGAAATGTCAAAGTGTCGTTGGCTCGTTTGGATCTCAGCTGTAAGGCGGCCAAACAACCTTTCAGAATTTCCCGCTGTTCATTCTACTAAATTACAGATTACATCTTATATTTTTTATTGATCGTTTCTTCTGTAGATCGGCTAACTTCTGATACAGAAACCAATCGAAACACGTGAAAAAACACACAAAAAGCTGTTATTTCTGAATTAACCAAAAATACATTAATAAAGCGCTTTGTTTTTCAGGTAAAATAATTTTTACAAAACATATTTAATGACATGTTTTTTTTCCTGACTTCTTGATAGACGATAAGTTAACAAATAACAATGCAGTTTTTCTTACAATATGTTCTGTATGTATAAATAAAAGTAACCAATAGAACCCAGTGCAAAGTGAAAAATGGCTTTTATTTTATGTTAAATTTATCAGGTATTTATTGTTAATAAAGAAAAACGTAACTTTTCTAGTTTTTTACCATTTTCAATACGCTCCAGTAGAATATGGAATAGAATAAAATAGAATAGTCCCAAGAGGGGAAATTCATTCGTAACAGCAGCAGCCAAAGAACACATTACATGTTGAAAACTTGACAGTAACTATCTCAATGCGATATATTGACATGTATTAACTGGTCATGTAGCAAAAATCTGCATGCAAGAGTAGAACTCAACTTACACAATCTGCCGATTTGCTCAACATGCAGCTGGAGATTCACCAGACACACATAGGTGCAAGATGGGTTTAAACACGGCTCGGAAAAACGGAAAAACCACACGAAAACAGATTTTAAAAACTTATATTGCTATAATTTTTTTTTATATTACATTCCAAACGAGTACTGTATGTTTTTTTTTTTGTTTACAGCATTTTAATTTGACTCAGTTTAGGGGTGTTGTAGCATCCCAACAAAAGGTCTAGAAATGCCTTTGGCTTTCCATATTTACTTATTTACAAATGTATTTTCCTCACTTATTTATTTATTGTCCCTTTTTCCATAGATGTTCCTCTATATTCTTTCTAGATTAATAATCTATAATCTCTCTGCTCTGATTATTTCCTGATCTGGAGTCCAAGCAGGACAGGAAGTCTGAGCTGAAGCAGCAACAATGCGTCTTGTTGTGTCATCATCATCATCAGGAGTAAAGCAGGTCTATCCGGTCCTGGGGGGAGGAGCTTAACTACACCTTATTGCTACTGAGTCCATTTCATCACCCATAATAAAGGTGGAGCATTAAAATAGCAGCAGGTTTGGCTTTATATGCACCAACAGCACAAACATGCCTGTCTGACGTATTTTATGTTATTTAACATTTTGCTCCTTAACAATATTTTGTATTTTGCTTTAATTTAATTATTTGGATATTGTCTTATAATAAACAATATGTAATAATTTTGCATTTGCAGTGGATACAATAAAAGTTTTCTATCTGTATTAACAGCTGTGGAAGCTCTGATGATGAAGCGGATAACGTCTGCATAAAACAATAAGAATCGCTGATAAAAACTAACCTCCCCCCCCCCCCCCCCCCACACACACACACACCTAACAGGGGTCTGCATCAGGGATTCATGCAGGACGTATATTCATTCCGTTTCAGTTTGCATTTTGTTTCAAAAGCACTTTAAAAACTGACCAAAGTGCTGCACAAGTTAGCTAAATCAATGATAAAAAAAAATATAAGAACAACCACAGACAAAAAGTCATGTTGGGTAAAAACCAAGGAGAAAAAGGAGTCTGTCTGACCAGCAGCTGGTTCAAAATTTTAGGAGCAAAAACAGAAACATTTCGATCTCCATGTGGTCGTCTGATTTAAGAGGACATGTAGGAGAGGAGAACAAGAAAACTCAGAGACATAAAAACATGCAGTAAAATCTTTAAATGGATTTGAAACTGAACTGGAAGAATGTGCTCATATTTGCCATCACCACTTATAAATCGAAGAGCTGTAAATGCACGCTTACAGCTGGTGAATTATTATATTTTAATAAACACTTTAAGATCAAATGAAACTCATGAACCGATTAGAGGAAATGCTGGAAGTTACATCCATGGACGTCTCTAGATTCAGCAAAACACCAGTTCTCCTCCTTAAACTCCTGCTGCTGCTGCATAGATAAATATGTCCATCTGATTCATTAACAAGCTGCTGGTTTGCAGCTAGAAGGTCGTGGGTTCAAATCCCGGCCCACGATCTTTCTGCATGGAGTCCCCGAGGAGGATAAGCAGTTTAGAAAATGGATGGATGATTAATTAACAATCAAAAAACACACGATGCAGAAAATCTAACAGGCAGTACTGATCAGTGGCCACAAGATGGAGACAAATCACCCCAAATCCTGACATTGTGGCCGAACTGCCAAAGACGAGGAAACTGAGCAACTTTTAGCTTCATATGAAAACCAGAGGAAGGTTTTCCACAAAGAGAGGAACTTCTGCTTCCAGTCCCGGACTCTGTCCCACAATCACTGACTTCATCCATCCGTTCATCCATCCATCCATCCATCCTAGGGTTGTCACGCTGAGAAAATTTAACCTCACGGTTATTGTGACCAAAATTATCACGGTTATCGGTGTCAACGTGGTATTTTTTATTTTTTTAAAGGGTGTTGAATATGTTCGGAAAGCATCGATAGTCCTACACAAACTGAAAAACTTTGCAACAGTAAAAGTGTTTATCATGAAAATAAAGGAACAAGGGTTAAGTATGTAAGTATGTATGTATGGTCAGCCAATAGAAAGATGGCGCCGCGTATGGACGCCTCGGCACTTCGCTCTCTGGTACTAGTTACTGTTTTACTTTTTTGCGTAGTTTTCTGCACTCCCTCTGCTATTAAAATTAGCAGAGAGGAACTTTTAAAAATTGGGCTATCCAGTGCCGGACTTTTTTCACCGGTCTTTACACAACCTGACTGCTTTATGGAGATTCTGATCGGAGGAGCAGCAGCGTTCTGTGGATTTAGACGGAGACGACGCCGCGGGTAACGGGCTGGTGTGCTCGTCAAGCTGCGACAGCGGGGATTACGCACCGCTCTCCCATCCATACACCTGGGGAACGTCCGCTCTCTGCCTAACAAAATGGATGAATTGCTCCTTCTCCTATCCAAGAACTCAGACTTTAGTCGTTCTGCCGCCTTTTGCTTCACTGAAACCTGGTCCAGTGAACTCATCCCGGACAGCGCTCTAAAGCTGCCAGGCTTCCAGCTGTTCAGAGCGGACCGCTGCGCGGAGCTGATTGGGAAATCAAAGGGAGGTGGAACGTGCTTCTACATTAACGAAGGTTGGTGCACAGATGTCACAGTGTTAAAGAAGACATGCAGCCCTCACCTTGAGTCGTTCTTCATAAACTGTAGACCATTTTATTCACCGCGGGAGTTCGCCTCGTTTGTGCTGGTCGCTGTATACATTCCACCGCAGGCGTGTGTGACGGAGGCATTTCATCACCTCGCCGATCAGATCACAGACGTGGAGAAAAATCACCCGGACTCTCTGCTAATCGTTCTCGGGGATTTTAACAGAGCTAATCTCAAACTTGAACTGCCTAAATATAAACAACATGTGACGTGTCCCACCAGGGACATGAACACTTTAGATCACTGCTACACCACAATAAAAAATGCATATCGCTCTGTCCCCCGTGCTGCTTTGGGACTTTCCGACCACTGCCTGGTCAACCTCATCCCATCTTACAGGCAGAAGCTGAAATCTGCTAAGCCTGTAGTAAGAACTGTGAGGAGATGGACTGATGAGTCAAAGATGCAGCTACAGGCCTGCTTTGACTGCACTGACTGGAGCGTCTTTGAAGCAGCGGCTTCATCCCTGGATGAACTGACCGACACTGTGACATCCTACATCAGCTTTTGTGAGGACATGTGTGTGCAGACCAAAACCTTCTGCTCATTCAAAAACAATAAACCATGGTTCACTGCAGAACTGAGACGGCTACGCCAGGACAAGGAGGAGGCCTACAGGAGTGGGGTCGGGACCTGTACAAACAGGCCAGGAACCAGCTGACAAGAGGGATCAAAGCAGCAAAGAGGAACTACAGTGCTAAGCTTAAGGACCGTTTTTCTGCTAACGACCCCTCTGCAGTTTGGAGCTACCTGCAGACCATTACTAACTGTAGGAGACCATCCCCCCACCCTGTGGAGAGCCCCCGCCTGGCTGAGGACCTCAACGACTTCTTTTCCAGGTTTGAAAGGACTTTCACACCTCCCACCTCCCCCACCATCTCCATCACAAAAGACCCAGCTTCACCCCATACCACCCACGTACCTGCCTTGACGATCTGCGAACAGGACGTGCGCCAGCTATTTCAGAGACAGAAAATTAAAAAGGCTCAGGGACCAGACGGAGTGTCCCCAGCCTCTCTGAAATTCTGTGCTGACCAGCTGGCTCCCATCTTCACCCAGATCTTCAATAACTCCCATGAGCTGTGTGAGGTCCCCTCCTGCCTCAAACGCTCCACCATCATCCCGGTTCCCAAGAAGTCCCCAGTCACAGGATTAAATGACTACAGACCAGTTGCCCTAACATCTTTGGTCATGAAATCCTTTGAGCGTCTGGTACTGACCCACCTGAAGGACATCACAGATCCCCTGCTAGACCCCCTGCAGTTCGCCTACAGATCAAACAGGTCAGTGGATGATGCAGTCAACATGGCTCTACACTACATCCTGCACCATCTAGACTCTGCAGGTACCTACGCTCGGGTCCTGTTTGTGGACTTCAGCTCTGCGTTTAACACCATCGTCCCAGAGCTCCTCCACCAAAAACTGTCCCAGCTCACCGTGCCTCCCTCCACCTGTCAGTGGATTACCAGTTTCCTGACTGACAGGAGGCAGCAGGTGAAACTGGGTAAGTTCACATCCAGCTCCCGTTCCCTCAGCATCGGCGCCCCCCAGGGATGTGTTCTCTCCTCACTGCTCTTCTCCCTTTACACCACTGACTGCACGTCGAGGGACCCTTCTGTGAAACTCCTGAAGTTTGCAGACGACACCACCGTCATTTGACTCATCCGCGACGGCGACGAGTCTGTGTACAGAAAGGAAGTGGAACAGCTGGTTCTCTGGTGCAGTCAGAACCACCTGGAGCTAAACCCGCTCAAAACTGTGGAGATGACAGTGGACTTCAGGAAGAGACCACCATCAACATCTCCTCTCATGATCCTCAACAAGCCAGTCCCCACAGTGGAGTCTTTCAGGTTCCTAGGATCCACCATCACACGTGACCTGAAGTGGACCTCACACATCAACATAATAAGGAAAAAGGCCCAGCAAAGGCTGTACTTTCTGCGTCAGCTCAGGAAGTTCAACCTGCCCCAGGAGCTGCTGATCATCTTCTACACAGCAATAGTCCAGTCTGTCCTGACCTCATCCATCTCTGTCTGGTTCGGATCCGCAACCAGGCAAGACAAGGACAGACTGCAGAGAACAGTCAGGACTGCAGAGAGGATCATAGGAACCGATCTTCCCTCCATTCAGGACCTATTCCGGGCCAGGGTCAGGAAGCGGGCCAGGAAAATCACCACTGACCCCTCACACCCTGGCCACAATCTGTTTAGGCTCCTCCCCTCAGGTCGGCGTTACAGAGCGTTGTACGCCAAAACCACCCGACACAAAAACAGTTTTTTCCCCCAGGCTGTCGCCCTGACGAACTCTGTCTAGTCACAGTGTGTGAGTGCACTCACATAACAATAAACTATAACTCTGCACTTCTGTACATACTCACTGTAAAATAACCCCGGCTTGGTGTATATATTATCCTTTATTATTTACGATCTGATATTTATTTGTATTTTTACTTATTTTTGTTCATATTTTTCTTTTTTTTTTTTTTATTTTTTATTTCACTTATTCAAGTTCTGTACTGGAGGAAAAAGTTTGCCGGAGTCAAATTCCTTGTATGTGACATACTTGGCCAATAAACTGATTCTGATTCTGATTCTGATTCTGAAATATTTTATTTGTCAGGTTTGATTTAGGGCATATTATAAGAAGTGCTACTGATTCCTGATAGCTATATGCTGTTGATCGTTTCCAGAGTATTACATGCACTAATTATTGCGTCAGGAACGTGCTATAATATTTCCAGACGACTAAATAAAACCCTGTTTATCAGGAAAATATCGTCCTCAGTTTGTGCCGTTCCAGTGAGTTTGGTAGATTTGGGAAAATGTCAGACAGTAATTATTAAGTTTGTAATAATGCGGCGGAAGTTTTTAGAGGTTGTAAACTACAAAGTGCGGCGACTTCAGCAGGTGAGACGGTGGCCTTTAAGGCTCACCTTGTCTACACTGTGGTAATCCAGCCAAATAATCGGTTTTTATTCAAAACAAGATGTTAATTATTACTGTCAACATTTTTAACTGGATTTACTGCTACAGCGGGAACCAGGCTCATTTCATACTGGATCAGAAAATGACTTTAATCTCTCCAGTGACTCTCATTCTTTTTTTTGAGGCAGTCGGGGACCCATGGACAGGAAGTAGAAGGGCGGGGCTTAGGCTCCCCATAACGCCCTGTTGAGGAGCGCTCCCACAACCGTATACCCTGCCTTTACGTTTTTATTTCTGTTGCTCTGAAGCCTTTTATTCTGATCAGTGTCGCTATTTGCTGCGGAAACGGTGAGGTTTACGGGCGTCTGTAGCTGGTTACGTAATAGGGCTGATTGTGTATGGAGACATGAGAGGAGTGCGCCGACAGAAAACCCCGCCAGGAAAAGGTCTGGTTGAATTACCCTGATGTTCAGATAGTGGAAACACCCACTGTCAAAAGTTAGGAAGAGATAGGAAGAGGTAGAGTAGCTAGGTAGAGATAGATTAATGTAAGCCAGGTAAAGATCCGGAGCCGGTCGCGGCTTACCGCCGCGGAAGAAATGTGCCCCACAGGGGCCAGCCAGCGCCGGAGAGAGGTCCCTCAAGGGGATCCTCCCGCACAGTGCGGCCGCCCATTACCTGCCGGGTTGAATCCCCCGGGCAGACTGTGCGGACCCCACCCGTTTATCTCTTAAACGTTTCTCGCCCTCTTCAACTCTGTCCTCTCAGTTCTGTCTATTTTTCCTTAAGATAGTTGTCGACTATCGGTCTCGTGCCGGTATTTAGCCTTAGATGGAGTTTACCACCCACTTTGGGCTGCATTCTCAAACAACCCGACTCCGAGAAGACCCCGGCATGACGGGGGCCGTTACCGGCCCTACACCGTCCACGGGTCAGGAGGACTCAGACAGAGTGTTGGTAGCCAGGTCTCCTAGTAGCTAGGAGACAGGTTAATGTTAGTAGCTATGCTGCTTTAGGCTAGGCTGTTGGAGGACATTATTAGGGTCTGTTCCTACTTTCTCTCCTACTTCTCCCCAACTGCATGATGTGCTGTCAATTCAAGCACTAACCTGTTTTCTATTATAGTAGGTGCTCCGGATTAGCCCTGCTTGACGACCCTGACTAAGATGGCATTGCAGTGACGGAAAATTCTCCACGTCCTGCAACAAACTTGTGCATCAGTTCTATTGCTCTTTCTGTGTCTCTGTTATGTATTCTCCAAGCCACAGACGGTCGCGGCAGATAACCGCTTGTGCTGAGCCTGGTTCTGCCGGAGGTTTCTTCCTGTTAAAAGGGAGTTTTTCCTTCCCACTGTCGCTGCATGCTTGCTCAGTATGAGGGATTGCTGAGAATTCCACGACGCAATCTTCTGTGGTTCTGTAATTTCTACACTAAACATTGTATTGTAATAACTCTTTTTGTAAAGTGCCTTGAGATGACATCTGTTGTGAAATGGCGCTATATAAATAAACTGAATTGAATTGAATTGAAGCACAGCAGAGAACATGTGGAATAGTTTCAGGAGAGTCGATGGACACTCTGGGATGTCTCAGAGGGATGCAGAAACAAGGTCCGGTCCTTCAGCATCACTCCTGGTCAGCAGGTCTCTGATGTTCTCCGATTAGTTACCATCAGAACATCAAGCTAGATAAGTTCCCACTTGTTTGCTTTGGGGTGTTTGGATAGAGACGTCAGACTGGGAGTCATTTGGACATTTGTTTGTCATGAAGTTTTATGTGAGCATGTGTAGCTTGGAGGAGCCGCGCTGAGCTCTGGGAAGCCGGCCCAGCTCTAACAGCTGCCTGACAGCCTCAGGATCAGATTTCATCTTCATGCTTTAGATAATTCGTCTCATCGTTGTAAGTGTAGCAGAAGCTGCTTTAGCTCCATGCAGACCCACCAGTCACTGGCTCTGGATCAAGAACTCGGGTTCCCTGAACTGACAGAGTATATCTGCTTAAAAGGCACTCACTCCCTCAGGAGCAGCATTTCATTGCTGTTCAGAGGTTTGTCCAGCAGGTGTCACTGAGTATCTGCTGGAGGCCATGGCAGAAGAACGGTGAAGGTTCTGCTCGAGTAGAACTAGAACCCGGGAGGAGGAGAAGCTTCAACCAGAACTTCAACAAATGGAAACCAATAAAGACGGTCATTGTGGCAAGGCGCGTAACGAGGGCCCGGGCGGGATTCGATCTGGTTACCGCGCATTACTCTCACCCGCGAGTCGTGGGGTCGAATCCCACCCGGGCCCTCGTTCTGCACCTTGCCACATCCGGAGATCTTAACCAGAACTTTAACGAGGTGGTTAGCTTCATTTAGCTCGTAGCTAGATGGCGCCATACTGGCAGGAAAAACTGTAACCGAGCTACAGTATCTAACCGGCTATTCTACAGTTTTCCTGCTTCGTGTAAATGATTTCTAAAGAAAACCGAGCCTTGGAACCGTCTCTCCATGGATTTAGCTTCTCTAGTGACCATTTCATTTCAGTTAACACGAGTATTCCTAACGATTCTAATTAAAATGTGTCACAGTTTTAATGATAATGGCTTATGAACGTGGCGGTGGAACAGTCAACTAAACAGTTATTTTGCTTTTATTAATCTTCTTAACGGACTTCCTACAGTTATCTTGCTGTCACCAAGGCTCCGCCCGTCTATAGACGGTCAATGGATCCGATGTCGGATCACAGAAGATCAGGGCCCGTATCCCTAAAGAATATTTGCGCAAAAAGTGGCTCCTAGCGGCCAAATTCTACGACAAATCTCAGAGTCATGACGTTTTCTTAGAATTTCCCCTGTTTGTAGGATATTTGTTAACAAGCCTTCATAAATAGACCAGCCAGCAATCATTGATAAAAGCTGAGCCGTGTTTCCCTCATTAAGACCACACTGAGTTGTAATGTTGCAATTTCTACTTCATTAAGGACAGCCCCCTGAGATCGGCCATCTTGTTTTCAATGGGGTCCATATGGGAGTGAAAGTACAAAATATGCCAGCTAGGACATTCATATGAGCCAATAAGACACGAATCATTATTTGAACATGGTGTAATGAGCTTAAGTTTTCACATATTTTAGATTCTAATGTTAGGCTATAACCCCTACAGCGAACTTTTCATTTTCCAGATATTTTCTTGAATATGTAATATTTACAATTACAGTCTGCATGAAATTAGAGTGTATAATTATGTTTATTGATTTCAGGGTACATCCTTTGCTCATTATCACCAAAAGTTCATTTTCATCAAACTTCTACGATCAACCAATCACGGCTTTATAAAGGATGACTCATACCTAGCAACGGGGTCAACCACACCTCCTCATAAGATGGGATTTTCCATCCATTCCTTGCTCAGAGTTCACTGAAAATGTTCTGGAATCACTTCTAAGCTAAAACTCCTGGCGAGGAGCTCTTTGAGAGGATTCTCAGAACCTTTAGGGATACGGGCCCAGGTCTTTATTCCATCCAGAACTGCGGGGGTTTCTGTTCCTGACTGAAGCTACCGGCTTCAGGCTGAGCTGGTTGAGAATCTAACATGTTCTCCTTTGCATATTTACAGTCTCTGAACATATGGAGATAGTAATTGGGAGTTTTTTTCAGCCAGATGCTGAGAACGTATGGACCTCCGCAACATGATCTCAGACTCCGCTCCGGTTCTGGCCTGGTTAAGAAGAAACAACGTTTTCCGACAGCTGTTAATGAGCAGATGTGAAGCTGCGTCATGTTCTGGAAAATGATCCAGGTTTAGGTTGGACAAGGAGGATCTGAAGCCTGTTTTCTGAAGGAGTCCATGTGCTTCTGAAGGTCATTCAACCGGACAAGGGTCAAAGGTCATCTCCAGACTGTCTGAGAACATTTCAGCAGCCCAGTGGACGACCAGAAGGTCCAAGCAGAGCTCCATATGAGCCTCTACAGGCCTCAGTTAGCAGGTTAAAGGTTAAAGGTCATGACCCTGAACCAACATGGCTGCTTGGAAGGAGGAACACGATGGCAGCAGGACTGAGGAGACCAGAGAGGAGACGTTGGACCAGGACTGAGGAAACTAAAGACCTGAGACCAGCTGTCCAGCACGACAGAGGAGGTGTGATGATGTGGGCTCGGCTCGCCTGGTCCAAACTGGGTCATTACCAGAGATCCCAAACACAGTGGCCCAGTCAAAGTCCTGACTGAGATAAACCGAAAAGAACAGAAGAAACATTGGATGAGAATCCAACCACCGTGACACTTTATCTCTGTATGATAAATAATAATCTATTGTGTGTTTTTCTAGGTAAAACCAGAGAGTTTTTAAAAACACTGATTGGTTCAGGCTCCCTTCTGTGAGTTTGGTTCTTTATTTGACCTTTGACCTTGTGCATCAAACCTTCGTCTGTAACTGAACCTTTTAGGAAGTTTATTTGATCTGTGTTTTTCTCCTAAAACTACTGCCGGAGACTACTACTGGAGATCCCCAGGGCGCTGCACTCGGGTCACTCATCTTTTTTGAAGAGACAGACGATGATGCACGGATCTACGACGGAGTAGTACGGTCATTGTAAAGAAAAGAACAATATTTTGGACTCAATTTCCACCCCAAAAGCTCAGAAATTATGTGATTAAAGTCACATATTTTCCAGAAAATCTCGGAAATTCTCTAATGTTAAAAGCAGTAAAATTACAAAACAAAAAAAGGTAATTTTTAAATTAATTTCAGATATTTCCTAGGGAAAAAAGCATAATTGTCTGTTGTAGAAAAGTAGAACATTTGTGAGGAAAAAAAACGAAGAATTTTTGTTATTAAAAGTATACATTTTCAATATCTAAACAAAAATATTTCTGACACTGTAAAGTCAGAAAATTTTTAGAAAAAAATGTATACCTTTAATCATTTAAATTTCGTAGTTTTTTTCTCGCAAATTTTCTACTTTTCTTCATCAGAGTTTCGCTTTTTTTCCCCCCGTAGCTAATATCCGAAATTATTCTCAAAATTTCTTTCAAATTTTACCACTTTTGTGACAGAGAACTTTACACATTTTTTTTTTGCGATTGATCTCAGAAATTCTGAGTTTTTACTCCAAAATATTTTTTCTTTTGTTTGCAACGTTTGTTTCTACGTCGTCCTACAGATCTCCCCACATCTGAACAACAAGTTTATTTCCTTCTAAAAAAAAGTGCTGAGCCTTCTCTGAGGCGACGTCTGGTTCCGGCTGCTTTTGGACCAACAACTTTGGGTTAAATGTGTTTCCTGGAGAACCTTGAGCTCCAGAAGCAGCTTCAGATCTGGTTTACAGACGACCAGAGGGAGACGTTCTCGGAGGTGCTGATGAACCTGAGCAGGTTGGTCTGAAGGTCACCATCCGGCCGTCTCTGTCTTTCTGATGATCAGTGACCAGACCCGACAGGAAACATCTTTCCCATAATGCCGTGCTGTTCTGCTCTGAAGAACTGCCCCAACCACAGCTCTTAATGAATATTCTGTGGCTCACATTGACAGGGATAAATCACAGCAGACAAACAGGAATTCACATGACTCTGACTCACTCTGACCTCCAAACAACAACCTCCTGCTGAAATGTAAACTTTTATCTCATGTTGTTTCCCTTAAAAGGCAGTAAATACCTCCACAGATTAATGGCCGCCGGCTCGGCAGATAGTTTATCGCTATCTGCAGACATGAATCACTGCAGCTCAGAGCATGCTGGGACTAAACGCAGATTTATCAGGAAATTCATTCAAAACTGTTTGAGCTTTTCTCTTGTTTCCTCCAGTGCCTCCTAAACAGACCATTCTGGAATCATAATTAATTATAAGGATTATTCAAATGTAATTATTAAATATAATAATTCTATTAAATCTAAAATTGTTGGCATTCTCCCAAACATGATTACGTAAATGAGGCCGTATCAGAGTGAGCTGTAGAACCGTGTTTGAGGTCGTACTGAACTTTCTGAATAAATATTAACTTCTCTTTGGAGCAGAAGCTTTAAACGGGAAACTACTTTATGCAGTAGTTCCTAAAGTTGGGCTGAAAGTTTAAGAAATGAATTTAAATCCAAAGAGATGTGAGAGCAAATGCATCATACATGTTGGTCGATGTATCAGCTGCTGCTGATTTTTGTGTTTTCATTGGACTATTTTTTGCGTGACAAAAATGTTTGAATGCTGAACCCAAAGTCGATGCTCTCACACTTTTATTGTGTGTATCAAAATCAAAAAGGCACAAAAAAATTGTCCATATAGCTTGCAGTATAAAATAAGCTAAATAAGAACAAAAATCTACAACTACTGTTTATTTTTGCAAATAAAGGTTTGTAGTTATTCCCTTTTAATGCGTGTATGTGGGTGTGAGTTGGGGTTGGGGGGGGGGTTCTGAATCACTGGTTTACCCATGATGCACGGCGGGCGCAGAACGGATGCAGACGCATGGACTGCAGTTCACACCGGCTGAGGTTGTACGCATTTACATGATGTAATCTATAAATAACCGCAAAAATCGGCTTAATTCGGGCCTTGAAAGTAGCATTTTAAATGAATCTATCTGCATTTAAAAAGGTACACATTTCCAGGCCAAAACAGAGGTTTGCAAAACACGATCAATATAATTTTTTCTCGACATTCCCTGACTTACTACATGGAACATTTGTAATTCCCTTACTTTTCTTTCAAACAGACTAAATTGAAAAAAATTAATTTCCAGTGTAAGCAGTGGGATCCATGTTTCAAGTTCAAATGACACATTAAACTTAAACCCCTTTTCAAGTTTACTTTGTGGGGTTTTTACTGCATTCTCGTACAATTCTCTGCACATCGTTGACTGTAATTTTCGGTAACTCGAGTAAACATGGAGTAAACCACAGAGTATCTGCTGTCCTGCAAGATTCTCCTTGTGGACCAGAAGTTGGGGAGCCACCATATCCTTACAGGGTTGCGCTTTCGCAATGCGTAGAATACCCAGGCAACCATTGCTGCTGTTAGGACTGGCCAAACTCAGGATTAGCACGCGCACACAAACACAGCCGTATAAAACAACACAAACAGACAATTTATTTAGTTTATTTGATGAAGTAAAAAAGCAATGCAGGTAGAGGAAGAGTCAGTGGCCAGAAATAAACTCAGATGCTGAGCATCATATCAGCCTCACACAGACGTGGTTTAGAAGTGCAAACAAGGTCCTCGACGGACCCGACGTGATATGGACCTGATCTGGTGGCTGAGTGGACGTCAGATGTTTAGTGGCTCAAATATCACGTTTTGTAATTGCTTTAACTTCGTTAAAAATGCATCCGATGTCTGGACAAGTAGATTTGATCCATGTCCGGATGACGCGATCGCTCTGGTTGGACCCCATGTCTGTCGTCCAGCCGGCAGCCGTACGGACACCGGGCTGCATCCTTGTATGAATCAGGGGTTAGGCGACCTTTACCATCCAAAGAGCCGTTCTGTGCCCAATCCAGATAATTAAAACTCACAAATCTTACAAATGTTACGTGACCATTAGAAAAGCTCAACTTAAATTTATTCATAAGTATCAATTAGAGTAAAATATGTTGTCATTCATAAAGAGCCACCATTTTATTTCTGTTTTCATCTTTTGAAAGAAAGAAAAACATGAAAAGTTATCAAAAAGAGGATGGATTCGTTTTCTTCTATGATTTTTTTACATTTATGGCAAAATTCAGTAAAAATGCTCAGCATGCATCGATACCACTTTTTTAAAACCGATACCATACTGATACTTGGATTTGAGTACTTACAGATACCGAGTACCAATACCGATACTTCTACCACACAAAAAAATGCAATCAATTGGAAGACAGGTCTTTTCTTTTCTGGTTGTTACAACAAATGATGGGGAATTAAATAAAAAATATTGGTAAAAATGGACAAAAGGCTAAAATTTCAAGTAAAAAAATAAACATTCTCTGTGAAATTGTTGCAGAGTTCACGCATTTATCTGTTCATGGTATCGGTCAACTTTAACCGATACTGAAACAGTACATAAGAGCGATATCTGCTCCGATACCTGATACCAGTATCAATATCGGTGCATCCCTAAAAAATACACATAGTTTCAAACCTACAGGCCAGAAAAATTGATCTGAAATATATTTTACTTTAGTGTCTATCATGGAAATTCAAAGCAATTATTGTTAAAACCTGAATTTGTTATTGAAAAAAAAACCATTATATGGTTATTATTTTTTGCCAAAGTTGCTGGGAGACATTTTGTAAGGTCTAAAGAGCCACAGGTTGCAGACAATTGATCTTGAATCTAGATGGTTTTAAATCGGTCTCCGGGAATGACATAAAGAACCTGAAGAGTTCGCCTCCAAATTCCTCCCAGAGTTCATCCTGCTAGGTTCTCTCTTTGGGTTTGACCCGCTGAACTCCTGAGTTACTCAGGGTTCCCTCCACCCCCACCCCCCCACACACACTTAGTATCCTGTGGTGTGTTTGTGCCTAAAGCTGCAGCTTCGTAAAGTGTGAACCTGCAGGAGGCTTCAGTCCTTTCTTTGGGAATGAGATCCAGAGCAGCTTCGGGGACTGAAGCTTTAACGTCTCCCCTTTAATATGAAGCAGCTGTCCATGTAAGTCAGAACAACGTGCTGAAGGCAGGAGCATCGCCAGACAGATTTCGATGGGGGGCGTTTCCCAGTTTTGATCTGCAGCTCCCCAGTAAAAATTTCACCAATAAAAAAAAATCACTTCAGAGTTTTAAGTCTACATAGCATAGACTACAGGGCACATCTAGCATGGTGAATCATTGCTACTGTGTTTACTCCACATAAACAATGCACACATGGCTAATTAATATGGTGAATTATTCACCTGTACATAGCCAACTCTTCCGATTCACCGGAGACTCCAATGCCTTTGTGTCGCTGTTTCTAACAACTTTTCAGACCCCCTTAACGACATTTTTTCCGTTAAGCGCCTAGCGAGAAATCTAGCGACATTTCTGACCCTCCTGAGCTACTTTCTGTGACGCTTTGTCGCTGTTATTCCCTGTAGATTAGAGACCCGACTTGCTCTGTTCTGAACCGTCTTTCAGCAGAGGAATGAGACAATATCATCATAAACCTCTCGGTTCATTTCACCCAGCATACTACAGAGATGGAGATGATCTCACTAAAGAAGTTGTTTCTTGAACACGAATTGAAAACTAAAAAAAGGTAATGTGCATGAAAATAATACCTATCCTTTTTTAAGCCACACAAACATCATTCTTTACCTTCATCTTTCAAACTTCTCCTCGAAATTGTCTGCACGCTGCATTTGCACCTGTGGTGCCTTCAAGAAACCTTCTAAATTTACGGTCAGTTCAATAGCTGTTGGCAAACAATGTTTGGTGCACACTAAATGTGCCTTATTTTTATTTCTTCAGAGCTATAAAATGTTGCTTAAGAGGCAATGGATGTCCAGTTATAATTTGATATCTTGTAACTTCCCTTCTCTCATAATAATATAACATGTTCCACAGTTTCCAGTAAAACTGTTAGGTTTACCGAGAGGACCCCAAAGCAGAGACTGAAGCAGACGGCAAGTTCAAGAGTTTATTTTACAAAATAAGGTAGGCAGGCAGGGGAGGCAGGGAGCTGGCCGACGAGGAGCAGGACACCAGGACAAGATACGAGGAGAATCGAACAGGACGGAATTATCTGGCAGTGTGGTGCTGAGACATCCAGGCATTTATACTGAGGTTGATTAGGGTAATGAAGTGCAGGTCCAGTCTGCAGCACCAGGAGAAGTCAGCCACACCCCCTGCCACACACACTGCTCTGCTGCAAAAGAAAAAGGGGAGAGGGGGACAGCACTCCAATCAAATCATAACAGTACCCCCCACTCAAAGGGCGCCACCCGGCGACCCACCAGGCTTATCCGGGTGGAGAACATAAAAATCATGAACAAGAACAGGGTCCAAAATGAAAGAGCGAGGAACCCACGAGCGCTCATCAGGGCCATACCCCACCCAGTCCACCAAGAAGTGCAAACCGCGACCCCGGCTCACAGAATAGGCCCTGTGGCCGTCCACAACCCGGGGGGGCGGAGGGGGCTCGGCCGGAGGGCAGAGACCACTGGAGGAAACAGGATTAAGAAGCGAGACATGAAAAGAGGGGTGAATGTTCATAGAGGAAGGCAGACGTAATCGGACGGCAGAGGGATTAATGATGCGCTCAATCTCAAACGGTCCAATGAACCTGGGAGACAGCTTCCTCGACTCACATGGCAAAGGAATGTCACGAGTGGACAACCAAACCTTCTGTCCGGGCGCATAGGTGGGGGACGGGACACGGTGGCGATCTGCCAGCATCTGGTTGCGAGCGTTGGTACGTGAGAGAGTAGCCCGGACCTCGGTCCACACACGGCGAGCCCGCCTCATGTGTCCTTGAATGGAGGGCACAGCCACCACCCTCTCCTGTGTTGAGAAGAGCGGAGGTTGAAAACCGTTAGAAGCCATGAACGGAGACACACCTGTGGACGACGAGACCAGGGTATTGTGGGAGTACTCGATCCAGGAAAGGTGGATGGACCAGGAGGCGGGGTGGCTGGCTGTGACACAACGCAAAGCTGCCTCAAGATCCTGGTTTGCCCGCTCTGTCTGGCCATTGGTTTGTGGGTGATAGCCCGACGACAAGCTCCCAGTTGCTCCGATGGCTCGACAAAAAGCTCTCTACACCCGGGGGCCCCGGTCCGAAACAATGTCCTGAGGGAGTCCATGCAGCCTGAAAACATGCTGAACCATGAGATTAGCTGTCTCCAAGGCAGACGGGAGCTTTGGAAGAGGAACAAAATGGACTGACTTGGAAAACCGATCAACAATAGTCAAAATAACAGAGTTACCTTCCGACGGGGGCAGGCCCGTTACAAAATCTACTGCGATGTGGGACCAGGGACGATGAGGAATGGGAAGTGGCCTTAACAAACCAGCAGGGGGACGATGAGATGCTTTGCACAGACCGAGCAGGCCAAGACGAATTCTCATGTGTCAGATGTCATAGACGGCCACCAGAAACGTTGTTGAACCAGGGTAAGTGTGCGGAGGATACCAGGATGGCAGGCGACCTTGGAGCAATGCCCCCATTGAAGCACTGCGGACCGAGCGTTAGGTGGCACAAACAGAAGCCCTGAAGGACACTCCGCAGGGGTAGGAAAATTTTGCTGAGCCTCCTGAACTTCATTTTCCACTTCCCAAATAGCTGCCCCGACTATGCAGGAGGAGGGCAGGATGGTGTCTTCTGGTGGATCAGCGGAGATGGCAGGAGCGAATTGGCGTGACAAGGCGTCAGGCTTAACATTCCTGGAGCCTGGACAGTAGGTGAGTGTGAAGTTAAAGCGGCCCAGGAAAAGGGCCCACCGAGCCTGCCGTGAATTGAGCCTGCGGGCAGAGCGAAGGGAGGACAGGTTTTTATGATCAGACCATACCAGAAAAGGTTGAGAAGCCCCCTACAGCCGGTGTCTCCACTTCTTGAGAGCCAGGACCACAGCCAAGAGTTCCCGATTCCCCACATCATAGTTCCTCTCTGCTGGGGTGAGCTGACGAGAGAAGAATGCGCAGGGGTGCAATTTCTGATCGATGCCTGACCGCTGGGAGAGCACAGCACCAACTCCAGACTCCGAGGCATCTACTTCCACCACAAACTGAGCTGAGGGATCAAGGTAACATAAAACAGGAGCAGAACAAAATAGGTGCTTTAATCTTACAAAAGCGGCATCTGCTTCAGGGGACCAAGAAAAAGTTGCCTTAACAGAGGTAAGTTTGGTTAGTGGAGAGGCAACGCTACTATAGTTTCGAATAAACCGTCGGTAAAAGTTTGCAAAGCCAAGGAATCTTTGGAGCTTCTTTCTGGTTGTGGGTGTGGGCCAATCAGCTACTGCTTTTATCTTAGCTGGGTCTGACTTGATTTGCCCCTTCGCCACCACAAACCCCAGAAAACATGAAAATCGCACTTCTCGGCCTTAACAAAAAGCCTATTCTCGAGGAGCCGCTGTAGAACCAATCGGACTTGTTGAACATGCTCTTCCTGATTTCTTGAGAAAATCAGAATATCGTCCAAATAAACAAACACAAATCTGTTCAGCATGTCACGCAAAATGTCATTAATAAGGCACTGAAAGACAGCAGGTGCATTAGTTTATCCAAACGGCATAACTGAATATTCAAAATGTCCAAGGGGGGTGTTAAATGCCGTTTTCCACTCATCTCCTTCTTTGATCCGGACTAAATAATAGGCATTACGGAGATCTAGTTTGGTGAACACTGTAGCCTGATGAAGGGAGCTGAAAGCAGAGTCAATAAGTGGAAGGGGGTATTTGTTCTTTACAGTTATGTCATTCAAGCCCCTATAGTCAATGCAGGGTCGTAGGGTCTTGTCCTTTTTATCCACAAAAAAAAATCCAGCCCCCACAGGAGATGAGGAGGGGCGAATAAGCCCAGCAGCCAAACTTTCTGTTATATAGGTCTCCATTGCCTCCCTTTCTGGCTTGGAGAGATTATACAACTTGCTAGAGGGTAACGGGGCACCAGGGATCAGATCAATTTGACAGTCGTAAGGCCTGTGTGGCGGGAGGGATGACGCACAGTCTTTAGAAAAAACTTCTTTAAGGTCATGATACTCAAGTGGCACTAGAGACAGATCTACAGGTTTCGGAGGAGAGGGAATACTTAAATTGGTGGATGGAACTGCTGCATGCAAGCAATGGGAGTGGCAGAATAAACTCCAATTGTCAATGGATTGGGTAGACCAGTCGATGTGCGGATTGTGGAGTTTAAGCCAGGGGAGGCCCAATACAAGTAGAGCTGATGGTGATGGGACAACGTAAAGTGATATTAACTCACCATGATTACCAGAAACCAACAGGGACACTGGCACAATGCGGTGAGTAACATTAGCTAACACTCTACCATCAAGGGCAAATACTGTCTTAGGCTCAGGAAGAAGTTCCATAGGGACATTGGCCTGGGAGACAAACTGAGAGTCAATGAAATTCTCGTCCGCACCAGAGTCCACTAAAGCTTGAATAGGAAAAGAAAGTGTGTTATACAACACAATACCTTTGAGTTGAACACGCTTCGAGGAGGGATCAACAGGCGTATGGCTCACCAGCGCCCCTCCGGATGCCGATGAGCCTGGTCTTTTGGTCGTTTGGGACAGGAACGCAGGATGTGGCCGGCCTGGCCACAGTAGAGGCAGAGTCTTTCTTCAAAACGACGCTGCCGCTCCTCCTGGGTAAGTGTCATTCTCCCAAGCTGCATGGGCTCCTCTGAGGTATTAGAAGACTCTAGCAGAGGAGGGGCTGGTAGTTCCGGAAGGTGACGGGTCCTAGGCTGGAAGGTTGGGAAAGAGTTCTTTGACCTGTAACTTCTTTCCCTGCGTCTCTCCCGAAGGCGGTTATCAAGTCTAATAGAAAGTGAAATTAGGTCCTCAAGGTTGGAAATCTCATCTCTGGCTGCCAGTTCGTCCTTCACTTCTTCACTTAAACCACAAAAAAAGACGCCTTGTAGAGCCTTATCATCCCACCCACACTCTGTAGCTAAGATGCGGAAGTCAATGGAATAAGCAGAAACCGAACCGGAGCCCTGACGCAAAGAGAGCAAACGACTGCTCGCCTCTTTATCCTGCAGTGGATGATCAAATACTTTCTGTATTTCTGCGATAAATGAATTAAGTGTGTTAAAAACCGGAGAGTCACTAGATAAAGCTACCGCCCAAGCAGACGCCTTCCCAGAAAGTAGACTCATTATAAACGCAACTCTTGACCTCTCAGATGGATAGGTGAGTGGCTGCTGGTCGAAAACTAACATGCATTGATGAATGAACTGCTTACATATCCCAATCTCCCCAGAGTACCTGCTAGGTGTAGGTATGAAAGGCTCACGGGGCTGGGGGGAGGTCCGGGGACCAGTGGGAGCTGAGGCCTGGAGAGCTGGAACCGACGCATGGCCTGGGTCTGGAAGTTGCGCCTGGTCAGGAGGCTGTAGCGAGGTAAGTTGGCTGGCAACATCATTCAGACTCCCCCCAGATTGGTCAATCCTGTGGTGAGATTCTGGAGAGAGGCAATGATTTCCTGAAGGGCGACGCCATGCTGTCCGAGAAGAACTCCTTGTGAAGCTACTGCTCGTTTGAATTTTTCAGTCTCAGCAAGAGCCTGTTTGATCTGCTCAACCTCTGCGGGGTCCATTGTGGCCAGATAATTCTGTTAGGTTTACAGAGAGGACCCCAAAGCAGAGACTGAAGCAGACGGCAAGTTCAAGATTTTATTTTACAAAATAAGGTAGGCAGGCAGGGGAGGCAGGGAGCTGGCCGACGAGGAGCAGGACACCAGGACAAGATACGAGGATAATCGAACAGGACGGAATTATCTGGCAGTGTGGTGCTGAGACATCCAGTAATTTATACTGAGGTTGATTGGGTAATGAAGTGCAGGTGTCCAGTCTGCAGCACCAGGAGAAGTCAGCCACACCCCCTGCCACACACACTGCTCTGCTGCAAAAGAAAAAGGGGGGAGGGGGACAGCACTCCAACCAAATCATAACAAAAACAAGTTTTCCCCATTTAAATATTGTTTTATTTAACCCTGTTTTATTTAATCCTAATCTAGATATAATTATTTCCTCCTATCTGTTATGCCATTTTCCTCATTATTGGATGCTGTAGAAGAAAATTAACACCGCCATATTGGTGATGATGTCATGACGCCAGTGTGATTTGATGACGTAATTGATATGCAAATTAGCATGTGACGTCATCTGGCGACATTTAGCGACTTTCAGGGGCGACTTCAGCTACTTTCTGTCAGAGACAGTTGGCAACACTGTCTGTGTCAAGAGACTCACTGCGTGAGGTAGGTAATGTTAGCAGACAACAACTCGTCAAATATATTATTTTTATTTGATTTGACTCGAACGGTAACTCCTAGATGGATATCAGAAAGTTATTTTCCCGCAGCAGGGATAAAGCATCGAGGAATGAGAGAAGTAAGTGAAGTCCTAGCTAGCTAGGAAACATACGTTTGTGTCAAGCTAATGCTAAGTTAGCTAACGTTATGCCTTGTATCAAGACAGCGATATTAATTTGCTGTACGAGCTGTGGGGGGAATTCCCAGTGAGTTTCATCAGCAATAAACATGTTGGTTATGATCTGTTGGTTCTGCATCAATTATGAATATGAATAATCTTGTGTTAGTTGACAGATATAGCCTATGGATGATGCTGTGGTTCTCAAATGGTCTATGTTCAGGAAGAAAAACATTTTTCCCTTTCATCGGGTTGTGACCCAAATTCTAAACCCATTCAAGTTAATTTCACAGAAAAATAAGCGCAGTAGACTCGTCTTGTTAATCAGTTTGACTTTAGCTAAAATAATCTGGTCCTGTTGCCAGAATTTTGTTTTTTTAATTTCTTGTGCTGGGGTACCTTGATGAAAAATGGGCTGCTGGAAAAACAACCAGGCGGAAATGAATGAGATGCGAGAATATGGCTCTGTTGGAATGCTACTACTCACGTAACCCTAATCAGAGAGGTTACACAGAACTCAATGGTTACTTCGATACCCACAGTCACCGTTGACCGCAAAACACCTAGTAGCTCAGTGCTCCAACATCCACAAACGACAACTGCTATCACAAATTCAGATTAACAAGATACAACAAAAATGCTACAGCAAGGAGGAGTCAGGACGCCAGGTCAGAGGGCAGGTTATACCAACTCCCCAACGAGGGATGGGGAACCGACCCCCAATGAGTGAAACCATAGAACTGAGCAAGGAAGCGACTGACATGAAAGATAAGATCATGGCGAGAATTAGCGCAAGACCCCCCAAAGCCTATTACAACGGTTAGGTGAAGTATCCTCGGAAAGTCTCCTGGAAACAGTGAATGCAGCACTGGGAGCGACCCCTACCATATCAATCACTAAAACCAATGAGCTGATATACACTTAAGCAGCAGTGATCCTAGAGATGCTTGGCTATAGGAGCAACCATGAGAAACAATACCCACCATGGAAAAGACGGCTTGAAGCTAACATCAAGGTAGCTCGGAGAGAAGTAAGCCTGTTGGATCAATACATGAGCAAAGCACAGAAGGGCATTGGTAGATATACCAAAGGTGCTAAACACCAGCTCCTGGTTTACAGAACAGTTGCCCAAGACTGCAAATCCCAAAAGACCAACCTGTGCACTGCCTGGATTGATTACAAGAAAGCCTACGACTCGATGCCCCACATGGATCAATGAATGCTTGAAGCTGTACAACATCTACAGGACTGTTAGAGCATTCATTGCGAACTCGATGCGGTTGTGGAGAACCACCACTGAGGCCAATGGCCACTTACACAAGGTTCCATCATATGTGGCATATTCCAAGGTGATGCTCTGTCCGCACTGCTGTTCTGCACAGGTATGAACCCTCTAAGCCAAATAATCAACAAGACTGGCTATGGAGGCCGCCTGAAGAACCAAGCTACGATCAGCCACCTCATCTACATGGATGACATCAAGCTGTATGCTAAGAGAAAACAGGACCTAGATTCCCTGATCCACACCACCAGGATCTACAGCAATGACATCAGGATGACAAATGTAGTAAGATGGTCACAAAGCGAGGCAAGGTAGTCCACACTGAAGGGGTCTCACTCCCAGAGGGAAGAATAGCAGACATTGAGGACAGTTACAAATACCTGGGAATACCGCAGGCAAATGGCAACCTTGATCAGGCAACAAGGAAAGCAGCAACAGCCAAATACCTCCAATGAGTGAGGCAAGTCCTAAGAAGTCAGCTCAATGGAAGAACAAGTCCAAGGCAACAAACAGCTACATCCTGCCGCTGATCAGATACACTCAGGAATAATAAGATGGCCAAAGGATGAGATACAGACCACAGATGTTAAGACACCAAAGCTCCTCACCATGCATGGCGGGTTCCATCCCTAATCCAGCACCCTGAGACTGTACGCACGCCGTAAGGAAGGAGGCAGAGGACTGATGAGCATAAGAGCCACTATCCAGGATGGAACATTGAAGCTCCATAAGTACATCAAGGACAAGGCTTCAACGGATCACGAACTTAGTGAACGCCTGAGACAATAGCTAGATGAGGAGGTGCTGGAGCACCAGATAGATAGAGGCCCAGATCTACCAGATAAGACCCAAGGTGTAGTCTGTGCAAAGAGTCATCTAAGACAATCCAGCACATATCAGCAGGATATAAAATGCTGGCAGGGAAAGCATACATGGAACACCATAACCAAGTGGCTGGCATAGTATACAGAAACATCTGTGCAGAGTATGGGCTTGAAACCCCAAGGTAAAAGTGAGAAACACCTCAATAGGTGGTGGAGAATGACCGAGCAAAGATCCTGTGGGACTTCCAGATCCAGAAAGACAGGATTATAATGGGGAACCAACCGGAAACTTGAGAAATACCAAGGGCTCAGAGAGGAGATAGAGAAGAGGAAGAAGCTACAGAGCGCAGCAGGGGTCAGGTGCAGAAATAATTTTTTGAGGGGTAAGAATCAGTTCCCCCCGTTTATTCAACTGTGTGACCATGTTAGGGGGTAACCAGCTTTATAATGTACCCTTGCTGATAAAAATATACTTTGCTGCTGTAGCACAGTGGTTAATGTGTAGGATTACCACCACAAGAGAGATGGGTTAAATTTCTACTTATGATATTGTTTTACAACTTGCAACACATCTTTTTTTTTTTCTCCTGCGGGAAAGTAGGCTATAAACATAGGTGTCGTATTTGTAAAAATAAAGTTTTGTAGCCACCTATGCAGCCTGACAGGGTCTATACACAAAAAATATTATATTTGTGTTGCTGGTTGAAAAACGGCCTAGAAATGGGCCATAAATTACAAAGTGTATGCCGACCTTCCCCTCTGCAATAAAGGCGCCAATCAGCACTCTCTGTGCATCTTCATGGAGCACCTTCATTAAAAAGATATGAGTTAAGCAGTAACTTGTCAATACAGAACTCACTTTGAATGAAAGTCTTTATTGCTACAACATTCACACATAAAGAAACTGTAAAATGGTGAGAATAATAGGAGTAATTTGGTAGGAAGCTAAAATATTCTAGGTGTAGTCTTGTAAATAGTGTCACTACAAGATTCAGTGTTTATAAAATCTTTAGTGTGAGACTAAAAAACCCAAGTCTTTAGATGTGAGCTTATAATCTTTAAAATTCTTTTCAAAGTCTCTAGGTGTACAGAAAGCATAATTTAAACATAATCTAAACAACATTTTAACATCAACAAACATTACCGTTAATGTTGTAAATCCAATTAAATCAAAACCTTACAGAGAATTAAAGACTAGCTTCAGTTTAAAAATTTCAGACAAAGGTAAAAAAAATAAACAAACACTTGTTACAGTTTTATTTTAAAAACTATTTGCGACAGGCTGGTGTGCTCAATGCTGCCCTCTACTGTCACGGAATCACATTCACTCTACATGTATGAGTAAATACGTGTTAGAAAGCCCACATTGTTCTAAGTTTGTAAGTCGCAGTGTTATTATTGGTGTTTTCACTATAAGCTGAAATATCCTATGCTCCTGAACTCAGCATAGAATTCCTACGGTATTTAAATGCAGCACAGGTGCAGCTCATTGTCTGGCATCCTTTCTCTTCCACTGCAGGAGCTATATACGTTTTTCTCGGTTTATTTGGGTTTATTGTTGCGTTTAAACACCAGAAAGTGAGTTTCTACGCTTTTATTATGTAGTTTAAAGTACAGTATAGCATATTTGTTTAAGTTTAGCCGTATTAGAGCTGTGTTTAATATGCTCTGCTGATTTGTGGTGATTAAGAGTCCTTGTTTGCATCGCTACGGAGGTTTGCATCATCAAACGTAACTAGGAGGTGCTTTCATAAAAATCAGCGCGACTCATCAGCTAACGCAGCCGATCTCTCATCATTAAAAAATGTGAAAATATTGTCCTGATCTAATCTTGAGATCGGGACATCACTACCCAATACCGGTTATCAGTATCAGTGCATCCCTACTGATAATTGGGGGGGAAATCGGCCCCATAATCCTGGTGTGTGACCGAGACCTCAAGCTCACAGATCTCTTCACTTCTCCGCTGGACTCTCTGTCTTTTCGTCTCAGTTCCATCACACTCAGAAACTGTGTTAATTAAGTACAGAATCGTGCAGAGCGGCAAGTTGTCATATTTTCTTGGACAGGTTTTACTGTAAAAACGTACTTTCCCCATGTGGTATCAATAAATACCTAATCTAATTTTAGGGGTACGACGTTTCATTATTGGGCTGATGCCCTTTAAGGAACCATTTTATACCCTTAACTGTTACCTTAAAAAACGAAAATGCAGCTCCAACCTGAATAAATAGTTTCAGTTGGTAATAACAATTTAATTCGGTTTATCCAAGTTAGTTTATTAATTTATAACATTATCAAGTTGGATGAACTTTGACTTGGACAAACTGAAGCATTTAATTTATTTAAATTGGAGCTGCATTCTCCTTTATTCACTGTAGGTTCCTATTTATTCCCCTATTGTTCTGTAACTTTTATCAGGGCTAACTTGACAGCCAATCATTATTGACTTGACCAATAACCAATACCAATAACACAACTGTCCACAAAAACAACATTTTTATTTTCCTCTAGAAGGATAAATTCATCTTGTACTAAGAAATGTTTGTAATTCATCCAAATAGTTGTACTGGTATAGCAAAATTTCTTATCAAAATAAGTTTAAGAAATCAGTTCACAACTTTTAAAGCATATATACATTGTAAAAACTGAGGTCCAATAATTGTCTTTAGATGGTCTTAACGTTGTTTTTGTATCTTAGAGCTCAGTAATGTTTCTGACAGTGTTTGTGTAGCTGTAGTTTGTCCTTTATTTCCTAAATCACCAGTTCATTATCCTCATGAGAATGAAAAAATCTAATAAGAAATGTTTTCAGCAGAAAAACAAACATTTTCTTCATATTTCCAGATAGACAGAAAACATTGAGATGCTTTCACAGATTTTGTTGAAAGCACAATGAGTCTCATTGGTCATGAAGCCGAGGGTCCGTCTGGTCCGAGCCGCACCGCCTGGTGGGACGAAAGTACGACGGAGTATTAGGGCCATTATAAAAAAGATACAAATATTTTGGAGTAGATTTTCGCACCCAAAGACTATGAGATTCTGAGATTAAAGTCACATATTTTCCAGAAAAAAAACTCAGAAATTCTCTGTCAAAAAGTAGTAAAATCACAACTTAAAAGACAGAAATTTTGAGAGTAATTTCAGATATTTTCTACATGATTTTTCTCTGATGTAGAAATGTAAAGCATTTGCAATAACAAATATAGAAATTTCTATGATAAAACATTTTCAATAGCTAAACTAAGATATTTCTGGGATTTTAAAGTCAAAAAATCTAAAAAAAAAATTTAAAAGGAAGCCTTTGATCATAGAAATTTCTTATTTTTTTATCGAACATTTTTCATGGGGTTATTTATTTTTCTTTACCAATGCACTACATAGACTTCTGTAGGTCCAAGAGTTTCCAATCTGCCCATGATCCACCATCTTGTTTTCCAAGCATACTTTGAAGCTTGTTTTTAGCTGGACTTTGATTTCAGGTCAGCTCTGGAACGGGTTGATTTAAATTAAAGCAGGCTTTTGAAAATGTTTTTTAGCATTTACAATTCATTTTAAAGAAAAAACAGGTAGGAAAATTTTTTATTAAAATCAGAAATCAGATATGTTATGAAAAAATTGGATTTAATCATTAAACCATATCGCTCAGCTCCGTTTAGGACTTCTACACCCTGAGGTTTCCCTAGATCTGCATCAGAACTTCTGAACCGCTCATCAGAAACCAAACCGGTTCCAGAAGATGTTCCTCAGCAGATCTCCTGCAGAAGACCTGGGTTGGGTGCAGATGTCTGCCTGCTGCTGATCTCCCAGAGTTCCTCCACCTCTGCAGCGCCTCAGGGAGCGGGGCGGAGGGTGGAGCCTGCGTTTCCTGCAGAGCCAGGCCTGCGCCTCCCTTACATGGCTGTGGGACTCTGGAGGGAGCGGAAGGACGCAGAGCGGCACATCTGTAAGTACCTCTGGGGGCTCTGAGTGATGCATGCTGCAGGGAGACGCTGCAGCTCTTTGTTCCTTCCTTTGGACCTTCAAACTCAACAGAATTATTGCTGTTATTGAACCCTGTGGAGTATAAATCCATGTTTGGGCTCTTTGTGACGGTAACAGCCTCTAGTTTCCCTCCTAGCAGTCAGAATCTCTGCAGATATGACTGATGAAAAGTTTGTTGTTTGTGAAAATGAAGGCGTCTGTAGCAGCAGGATGCAGGTTGGGACTGAAACATACTATTTTCCAACAAAACAACTTGTTCAAAACTCATATTTCAAACTAGAAAAGAATGTCTATGAAATTAGATTTCCTTTGCAGCAGTTTTTGTGCTGCATGTCCAGCCGATCATTTAATTGATTTGATGTGGAAATTGTTGGATTACATGTGGAGGGGCGTGAAAGCTGCTGTAATGTTTTCATAAAGGTACGCCTGCATATTAAGAAGTTTTATTACTACTGTTCCTCAGAAATGTAAGAAATATTTAGGTCACTGATGGTCAGCTCCTGCTTGTTCCTTCATCTCTAATGAGCCGCTCCTCTGTCTCTAACTAGACCCATGATGGATGGAAAGAATTTAAATGACGCATTTATTTGAAAATCAATCAACATAAAACAAAATGATATATATACATTTATCGGAAGATGCATATTTTGGTAAAATAAACTCTAAATCATTCTCTTTTGTTTCACAATCGATATTGCTTGTTATAAATGTTTGTTTTTGCATGGAAGTATGTAACTGCTCTGAACTCCCAGGGGAATAGAGCTAGTGATTGATAACCAAACTTTGGTGAAAGGAAGGAGTTTATAGTGGCAGATAAAGATTAGAGACAACATGAACTGTCTCTTATGCACCTTGTGTTTTAATTGAATCACTGAGGAAGCACTTTAATAACTTTGATCATTTTAGAATCACTATGATGTGATATGCAGTGTCTGATTGTGCAGTGTGCCTGTTAAATGTGTGTTGGTTGGTAGTACAGAAAGCGTGCTGCTTATGTTGTCGACTGTGTCTTTTATCTTTGATACTTTTAAACAAGCTACTACAATGCGCCCTTTTAAATCGCCCCTCGGGGACAATTAAAGTGATTTGAATTGAATATGAATAAATGTTGATCACCAGTGGATCTAAACTTCTCCTGAAGGACTGCTAGTGGCTCTGAATTTGTCTGGGTGAGTAAATGAACGTAATGCGTGCTGGAAATAAGGTCCAGGTTGAATAAAAAACAAACTTTTCCTTTATTATTTCTGTCAGTTTTTTCTAAAACACCTTGTAATTAAATCTTAAAAGGTGCCCAATAATTAATATCTACCATCTACCATTACTTCCCATCAACTCTATTGTCTCGCCTCTCTCTGTTTAGATCAGGACTTTCTGCAGTCATCTCCTCTTCATTAGAGGCTTCAGTTTCAGCCGGACTTTCTGCATAATGAGTCTTTATTTAGGATGATGGTGTTAATGATGATGATGAGATCCTCCTTCAGTGAAGCTCTTTATTTCTTCATCCATTGAGGCTCAGGGAATCGTGTTGAAGCAACTCTTGGCGCCGGATCCGTTTTACTTGGCAGCTTGGTCCCATTTGTGGAGGCATAACTCAGCATCTGTAGTCGTCTGCTGCCGCCTCACTCCTCTCTCTGGGGACGCTTTGTTGTGTTCTCCACATTTTTTATGAGTTTTCAGCCTGATGACAGACAAAAAAATGCTGTAAACTAGAAATCAGAGAAAAAAATAATTCCTCTCCAGGAATGTGTCAAATAGTTCAGGGTTTGGGAGAAGTCCAGAGCCCTCCTTTTCCTGTGATTTTTTCCGTGGAAGGAGCGGGATCATCCCTGGAAAAGGTGTGGTCCAGAAGAGTATAGAACCTGATGATTCTGGCCCACACCATGAAACCTCCTCCTACTGCCACAGTCTGGAGGATTCTCCTCAGAGAGGCACTCAGGACGTTTATTCATCTAGAATCAATCATCAGACGGGATTCTAGACTCTATCAGCTCCAGTTGTGTCTGACAGAACCTCTAAGGTGGAGGCAGAAATAAAGAGATGGATTTAAATAAGGTTGAGCTGAGATGGTTTTATTTCGCTGTCCTGTTCCCATTCTCTGAATTGTTTACATTCTTTGCTGTCATTAAGAGTGTGTGTGTGTGTGTGTGTGTGTGGGGGGGGTGATGGTGCTGGACGCCTTGTTTGGTCAGAGTTTATATTTTCAGGCTTTCAGTCATTAGCCGAGAGAGTCGGTGGAGCCAGGAACCAATCAGACGTTCAGATTAGGATCTTTCAGGATGAAGGTTCCTCCCATCATCATTCAGCTCTGAGTCCGGATCTTTGTTCTCCTACGGGAAGCTCCAACACCGCGCTGATAAAGTTCCTCACTTCAAACCGCCAGACGTGGATAGAATAGAACAAAACAGAACAAAAAAAGAATAGAATAGAACCAAACAGAATACAATCTAAAAGAATAGATTAGAATAGAACAGAACAGAACCAAACAGAATAGAATAGAATAGAATAGAAGAAAATTAGGGATGTCCTGATCAGGTTTTCTTGCCCTTGAGTCAGAGTCATGTGATTTGGGGTTTCTACTGATGCTGAGTCCTGATCTGATGCTTCTAATACATAAAAACGAATGAAGAAGAGAGAAGAAACAGATCCAGGATTTCCCTCTTTTTATTCACCTTATTCTAACATTTAACAATAATGTTAAGAAACGAAGCACTTCTGTGAGGTAGCATGAACAATGAAGTAATAAATATCGTAAATTACGCTCTATTGGATTTTAATGCAACAGTAGCCTAAACATAAAAAAAGTCTTACGTGAAAACGAATAGCACTTCAGCTTCAATAAACGTAATCATATATAATGTGTGTTTTGTGAGTCGCCCAGATGTACTGACTGAGTTTGGCCTTACGGCTACACGCTACTAAACATTATAAACTAAGCCGCCGTGGCAGATCCACCTAAGAAACCAAAGATGACGCTATAAGAAGAAGAGAGGAAAAGAAAAATAAGGAGCGTAAGAGCAGCTTCACCAAGGCCGTGTTAAGGAAAGTAGCAGCTGGACGGCAACGCCGCGCCAACATCTCATTAACCGGTTGTTCCCCTGGTTTTGTTTTTACATTTTCTTCCAAACTTGTTAAATTCTAATTTTTTTGGTATAAAAACATCTTAGTGCTGCCGCTCATGGTCATTGTGTGGTACTGCATTTGAATTTTGTGATTGGCTGAGACCGGTACATCTTTTCCATTGTCTACGTCACAGTAATGGTCTCCCTCTCTGACACACTCGCCCCGCCCTGTGAAATTTTAAATTGTTTATCTTGTGAGCTACGCACGCACAAAGGCTGAGAGAAACAGAGGAAGCTGAAATCCGTATATCGCACTTTGGATGACCATAACGTCGAAGTGGTTTAAAGCCATAAGTTAAAAACGATATGTTTTTAACACACCGTGAATAAGCAAACTAAAGCGGCTGCCATGATTAGCATCGGAGCTACTTAATATCGATGCTAGCGCTAGGCACTCTGATTGTTTTCTATTAAACATGCTGCTAGCTTCAGGCAGCGCTGACTAAGCGCCCCAACCAACGCCTCGAACCGATACGTCGTTTAGCTGCTGAGCTCCATAAAACCTTCCTTTATCTCTGCTGGACGGCAGAGATGAAACATCATGCTTTCTCCCTTTATTAAAGGTAAAGAGGCTTTATGGAGCTCAGCAGCTAAACGCCATATTTGTTCCAATTGGTTCATCCTCCACACTTAGCCACGCCCCTCCATGCCTCCTGGCCCTGCCCACATTGGTAGAATTTTTTTAAATGTTGTCTGGGGACGGGAGGATGCTTTTTCATTGGATTAAGTTGCTCTTTAAAGCGTTAAGCTCCCAGTGCAACTCTTGCTGTTCCTCCTGAAACTGTTCCTCCCGCTGCAGCAGCAAGAGGAACAGCTTATCGCTTTAATAATCCCAAAACGTAACTAAAATGTTATCATAACTCAGAGTAGAGCTGTAATCGGGTCTAAAAAGTTGGGCCCAAACCTGAGAAATGAAGAGTAGAATTTGATTGACAGCTCATTAAAACCTGAACCTGATTACATCCCGACATTATTCAAAAGTCCCACACCTGAGTTTCCGCTAGAAAGAACAGGTTTTCTTTATTTACTGGACAAATGTTTTAAATTCTGGTCAAATAGGCCTGTTATCTGAAGCTTAAAATGATCAATTTTAGTCTGCAGCTTTATGAAGCTTTAAATGCTTCTGTTGCGTAAAAGTCTGTCCTGCATGTGTGCGTTTCTGTGTGCGTTCTTGACCGTTTGTCATAGATTTCAGCAGATTTTATCTGACCTGTGGGCATCAGGGAGCTGCTATATAAATGCAGGGACTTCTACAGCTTAATACTTGGGATAATAGAGCATTTACACTTAAGCATTTTCTGTGAGAGCGCAGCAGTCGGAGCATGTTTTCTGTTTTGATCTGAGAGAAGTGGGTCTTTCACATCATGATGTATGCGGTGTGCCGGCAACATCTTGACAGGTAGATTCTGAATAATGTTAGTGGCCCACTGCAGCTTTTTATTACAATTTATCGTGCTAATGAGATGATAAGCTGACCGTTAAAGCCCGAACCCAGCTCGACCCGTCGGTCCTGACTGGTTCGGGCAAACATCTTCAGCTCTAACTCAGGGCATCCAGGTAGCTTCAAGCAGGGGTAGTTGTTGATAGTGATCTGTGGGCAGGAATGATCTCCAGTAGCAGTCAGTCCTGAAACCAATCTGCAGAGACCTCTGACTGAAACCTTATGATCACCATGATACGCTAACAGCTCAACATCCATGCAGCAGAGATGATACTCCTCAGTAAAACATCCTGGATGACTCTATCAGTGTCCAGCTCTGCTAACCCACCTCCTTTGCTTTTGCTGCTCCTCTTTAAATCTCTGCCTGGCTGTACAGTTTGAAAGCCGCTGGGGATGATCCTTAATGATGGATGGATGAAGTTCCTTCTTCCCTCTCTGATCTCTGGGGTCAAAGTTCAGGAGTTATTCCAGATTTTGAGATGATAAGCCCCATGTGACTCAAATCCACACCTCTGCTGGACACTAGTCTGTAAAAATGACGGACGGGTTTCAGATTTCTCCATCACCGTTCTAAAAAAAACAGTTAAATATAATATTCAGTTTACATGACTCCTGGTGAGAACTTATCTAGGTTCTGGTGAGCAGGTCTTATTTCGTCTCCGCTACCTTAGGGTGTCGATTGAACCATAGTTGTGATTGATGTGCTCCAAGCTCAGCTCAGACGGCCTCATCGTCACGATCTGTGTTTTATGGTACCGTTGGGACACGTTCTGTGGCACCAGCTGACCGGTCTTAGAACCCCTACTGGTTAGATAATCTAGGAGAAATAGGAGCTAAGGAGCTCGTATTCTAACATTTTACATGATGCTTCGTTAACAGAAGACCTCACTAGCGTGCCGATTACGTTTTAACGAGCTCACCTGGCCCACATTAGTCCTGAGAACCTCCAGGGTTCCCAGCTGGAGCCGTCTGGATGCTGCTTGATGATCTCCAGGTGTTTGTAGAAGGAGAACGTCTCAGAGTAGCTCCTCTCTGCCATTCATTTCACCGTTCTGATTATCTCTACACATTTACTGCCTGAATTATCTAGATTCTTAATAATAATCGCAATATTGCGTGCGCCACAAACATTTTGCGCCTGTGGGTTTTCCTTCATTTACAGGTGATCTACTAAGATTGAGTGAGCAGTTCATAACAGGGGCAAGGAGCGGTGTTCCCATGAGGAGTTTGGGGCCACTAATCTGAGCTGCTTCATGGTTAGAGAGAGGAGTAATATGTGTATGGATTCATAAAGCCTCTTCGGTAAAATAAAGGGGGAAAATGACACATATCCATTCTATCACTGTCACACAGTTAAATCAATCAAATCAAAAATACTTTATTGATCCCACTAGTGGAAATTCAGTTTACAGTACAACCTGTCCAAGATCATGACAAACAAACAAACAAAGAGATCCAGGTCACTTAAGGGTTTGCAGCCACAGAATGGCACTCTCATGAATACAGATAAGAAAACAGATACACGAGGTCAGGGTGGGGGGAAAAAAGAGCTCAGTTGCAGTTTTATTCCTTAGTCCAGAGTCAAAAGACAGGTAATAGAAAAACAACACACTTTAAACATTTAAGCACATATTCAGACATTGACAATACACGGGTGCAGCGTGACGGCGTGGCTGGTGTGTGCGTCGGTTTCACATGTGACCGAGTGCGTCAGTAGATGCAGACGGGGAGCGGACTCTGTTTACATTCCTCTCACGGGCATTTGATTTAGGACAAGTTGAAGGTCAGTATGGAGCCAAAATAATAATTGTTATGGTTAGCAGGGAGAGCAATTTTCCTCTGTCCTTCAGTCTATCAGCAGTCCCTTTTTTGAATCTAATTCGACCAAATTAAAGTTCCCGATCCATTAATATCGATTTGCAACAAGACGCACTGATAGCTTCTCCAAGTCCGATGACAATTCGTGAAGGAGTCCCAAAGCGCCAGCTAGATCATCTCTTGCAGCATCTTGCCTGCGCCCCAGTTCACCCAGCAGGTGGTTCTGAGTTCCACCAACACAAGCCAGCGCTTCAGACCGCTCCTTCCGCCTTCCAATCGCTACCAGAACTGTCTCCAGTTTCGACCATGTATCACGTCTTTGTTGCTCCATTTTGCGGAAGTAAATTCCCATTCCAATCAGCAGAAACCCGATCACCATGAATCCAAATAGGCAGACATCTTCCGCATCTTCCTGCGAGAGTGTGGACAGACACAACGGCTGAAAACTTCTCCAAGCGTCCAGCACGTAGCCAGCCGGATACGTCTCCGCAGGACATCCCAGTTGTCCTTTACTGGTGCTTCGTAAAGTTGAGTAGATTTTATCAATTGCATTCAGAGACCAACTGACCATTTCCATCTTTCAGTTTGTTCAGATAGAAGCACAGGAAACAGAGAGATGTGGGATTAGATACAGGAGGAGGAGGGAGCGAAAAAAGCGTCCATCCTCGCCCAAATGTCAGAGAGGAGGACTCTACTGCCAGAAGGGTTCTACATTAAACCGTTCCACTTGGTTCTGATCCGACATTCTGGATCTGATCTGTTCACTGCTCTTTGTTTTCGGGGTTTTTTGCAGGACGGTTGGAGTCTCCTGTCATCCTGCTGAAGGGCTTTTGAGCGATACGTCGTTGGGCCCGCACCACCAGGTACAGTTTCCACTTCCATCAACTCCACCTGTAGTTCCCAGCTCCATCCGGGTGGGGCACCGCTCCGAACGCTCTGAACGTTTCCTCCAATCAGAGCGCTGGAAAACCAGCTTGCCTCTGGTGACATCACAGGAAGAGATGTTCTGGTCCAATCGGTCGGCTCGACTCTCTGGCCTTTTCTGATGTCATCAAAATTAGATCAGAATAAACTGATAATTTATTTCAGTTTTGGTTTTAAAACATAAATTCTCTAAGGTCATCAATCGATCAACACATTTTTATTGTTAGATTATATTTATTAATAGCAAAGCTGAGTGGTCAGTATGACCAGAAAGCGCTATATAAGCCCAAATCCAGCACAGGAAGGAGTCTTTAACTGGGTGTGACGGAGCAGAAAAACATCAGCTCCGTCAGAAACAAAATCTGTCAGCATCTCTCTGGTTCGGATTTTTATTTCACAGTCTAAAAACCAGAAAGTGTCATTTGTTAAACTGAGAAATATGATCCTGGTGATGTCACAAAATGGTAAAAGTATATTGGCGTAGAAAAAAATGAAAAACAAAAATCTAGGGCTGAAACGATACCACTTTTTAAAAACCGATACTAAACCGATACTTTCACTGAACACAAAATTCCAGAAGCAAGTAATTATTTTCTTCTCTGTATTACTATAAATATTACAAAAATTAACTTAAAACTAAATTTTGAAGTAAAAAAAAACTTTTTCTGTGAAATTATTTGTTCATAGTATTTGTTAATTTACAGATACAAGTATATTAGAGCAGTATCGGTCCTGATACCAGTATCTGTATCGGTGCATGGCTTCTATAAACATGAATAAAACAAATTGAAAAATACATGTAAAGTCATTTTATCCTTTTAAGAAACTGTTGTGCAACAGAGAAATTAACATTTATGACTGAAAATCCTATTTCAGACTGAATTATAACGCGCAACATGAACACTTGTTTTTCCTTTTTGCACGATGCCAAAAGTAATATCATGTTTGAACTTCTTATCATAAATCTTTCTTCGTGCTGAAGGTGTTAGTGATTTAAAAAGACCAATCACAGAGTCAGAGCCGAGCGTAGGCTCCGCCTCCAAACCGTCAGCCTCTCCAGAGGATTAGCTTTAGCTTTAGCTTTAGGAAGATGAAATCCTGAGGTACGGGTTGATGAAAAGTGCCTGGATGAATTCTACATTCGCTTGTTGTTAATTATAAACAGATGAATGTTGAAAATCTTTCTGACTGAAATCTAAATCCACTGATTCTCCCAGAATTTGTTCAGCAGCCGCACCAACTGATCCGCCTCGGTTATAACAGGATTTCTCTGATTTTCTGTCTTCGGCCGGCCCTGAAGCGGACTGAACCACCACAGCAGCTGCTGGTTTGGACCAAAACCGACGAGTATCAGCAGCAAGGATACGGAAAGCTGATTCCACATGTAATTCTAAGCAGTTTCTGCTACCAAACATGTTCCTGATCTCTCATTTATCAGCTGTACTTTCTGAAGGAACAATTCTACGCACTGTTTGGTATTTATAGAAATGTTCCTAAGTACACATCTAATTGTGCGTACGCCCAGCATCTAGTGGTAGAACGGAGGAACTGCAACACTGAAACAGTTTTACTTTGACAGAATATTTCTCTCAGCAGTTTATCGCCTTCGCTAAAGATGTTCTAGCAAAAATAACTTAAAGCTATGGAGGGATTTGCAATAAATTCTCAAGAAATGTTAGAAATTTGCCAAGAAATACATAATTTAATGTTTGGGAGGGATTGTGAAGGGAGATCCTGTCACTCATAATCTGTGTTCTCCATGCACAGACCCATCCTTTATTTCTTTATTTGTCACATGAAGCGCTTCAGCTTCATAGGATGCTGTTATACTGTTTTGCACTGTGACAGCTAATCGGTCTTGCTTATCAGTGAAGCAGGTTGTTGCTTCCTCCTTCCGTACTGATGGCAGCCAAAGCGGCGTCTCCCATTACGCACGGCTGGTCCACCTGTGTGCTGAAGGACGTTTTATTGGGTTCAGTTTGATATGGAAATATATTTTTTCCTTTATTTCCAGCAGGAACGTCTCTATCGTCCCGATCACATTTACTGCCTCTGTCGCTTCCCCCTAAAGGTTCCCCCTGAGCTGATAGAACATAACAGAAATGTTCAGTGTTAACTTATTTAATTTGTTCTAAGAACTTAAGGAGTTCAAAAGAAGTTAATAATTTTTCTTACAATTTTCTGACTTTAGAATGTCAGGAATATCTAAGTTTAGATATCAAAAATGTTAATGTTCCTTTAATCATAGAAATGTAATTTTTTTATTGCAAGTTTTTTACTTTTCTACATCGAATATTACGTTTTTTAACTAGAAAATATCTGAGATAAATCTCAAAATGTCTGACTTTAAACTAGTAATGTTATGACTTTTGTGACAGAGAATTTCCGAGTGTTTTTCTGGAAAAAATGTGTAGTTATTATCAGAAATTCTGATTTTTTTTTACTCGTAACTTTGCTACTTATCAACATCAGAGAATTTAACTTTTTTTTCCTGAAGAAAATGCGACTTCAGTCTCAGACTTTCTGCGTTTTTTGGCGAAAAATTAACTACTAAATATTTTTCTATAAACTATGGAAACGAAGAAGTGCCAAAATCAAAACGCAAAAAGTCCTAAGGAAAAACATAAGGCAAGGCAAGTTTATTTGTAGAGCACAATTCATACACAAGGCAATTCAAAGTGCTTCACAGTTGCATAAATTAAGAAAACAGATAAAGAGGAAAAAAATATCAACTTAAAAAATAATTAATTACAATAAAAAGCAAGATTGCAGCTAAAATACTTTAAATTGTCATAAGCACGGGTAAAAATAGCTGTTTTCAGCCTGGATTTAAACATTGTTAGAGTTGAGGCTTGTCTCACATCCTCATGAAGACTGTTCCAGATTTTATCTGCCTGAAACTGAAATGCAGCCTCACCGTGTTTATTGTTGACTCTGGGAACCACCAGGAGACCCCTCCCTGAAGTTCTCAGGGCCCGAGATGGTTCATATGTCTCTAACATGTCAGAGATGTACTTTGGTGCCAAACCATGAAAAGACTTGTACACAAGCAGAGCTGTTTTAAATTCTATTCTCTGAGCGACAGGAAGCCAGTGCAGAGACCGGAGCACTGGACTTATATGGTCGTATTTCCTGGTTCTTGTCAGGACTGGAGCAGCAGCGTTCTGGATGTACTGCAGCTGTCTAACAGCTCGTTTAGAGAGGCCAATGAGCAGGCCGTTACAGTAGTCTAACCTGCTGGAGACAAATGCATGGATAAGTCTATCTAAGTCTGGTTTCCACACTATTCCTCTGATCTTAGCAATGTTTATCAGATGGTAAAAAACTGTTGATGTTATTGCTTTGCTGTGTCCTCGAGATAGGACTTGAACCAGTTTAGAGCAGTACCAGAGATTCCCACCCAGTTTTCTAACCTGTGAAGTAAGATCCCATGGTCCACTGTGTCAAAGGCAGCGCTCAGGTCCAGCAGAACTAAAACTGAGACTTTGCCTGCGTTGGTGTTCATGCGGATATCATTTGTCACCTTGATCAGAGCCGTCTCAGTGCTGTGGTGGGGCCTAAAGTATCAACCACATTGTTAGACAGGAGAAAGTAAGTGAGCTGTTGATATACTACTTTTTCTAGGACTTTTCCTAAGAATGGTAGGTTTGATATGGGCCGGTAGTTGCTCAGTACTGTGGCATTAAAGCCTGCTCTTCTTTAGAAAGAGGCTTAATGACCGCAGTTTTTAAGGCATTTGGGAATGTTCCAGTCTCAAGTGAGATGTTAACTAACTGACCAAGTTGTGGTAACAAGCTGCTCAGCACAGACTTTAGAAATCGAGTGGGTAATCCATCAAATAAACACAAAAAAATAAACTAAAAAGATAATTTAAACTGAATAAGGAAAAGGATGAACCAAAACCAAAAACCTCAATTCCTTATAGCACCAAATACAAATAAATTACAAAAAAACGACAGTAAATTAGGGTTGGTCATGTTTGTAACCATGATGAAAGTTGGGAGGAAAATATAAACATGAATAAACAAAATCACAGGGGTAAAAATGATAGGAAACATAAGGAAATCGAATGTAAATGGATTATTCCTCTTTAAACTCAGGAAACGTTTAAAACGGTGAAGTTTTGCCGTATTCGCATTTGTGTTCGTGAAGCTTTGCCAAAAAAAAATTATTAAGTTGGTGATGATGTCATCATCTATAAGGAAAAAATACTTAATCACCCTTTTACAGTCAGAACCAGAGAGACCCTCATGGTTCTGGTGTGACAGGATGTGATGTCACTGTGAGCCGCAGCGTCAGCCTTGAACCCGGACCGGTTCGGTTCTGTTGGACCTCATGGCTCACATGTAAACCCCATAGTGACAGCTGTTTACTCTTGGCGCCGCTCCAGAGCATCTGGACCCGTAAAGGTTCTATACGACCCGTGTTTAGATTATCCAGAGAGCAAACATCTGGCGCTGAAACGGTCCAATCAGAGACTCTCTTCCCTCATCTGGACCGGGATGACGTGGGTCGGTTCTGTTGGACTTCTCTCGCCGCAGATTTAAATTCATTTTATTGTTTTGGATTTTCTCAGATTCAGTTCTAATAAAACATTTAAATCAACATTTCCCTGAAGTTCTGATGTTCTGGATCGGGTCGTGGTTATTTGGACCGAGCAAAACTCTGGTCCCGGTGTTGCTGAAGAATCTGGAGATTCCTTTGGACCTTACAGGAAAGATGTTCTGATCTGCAGCCGCCTGTGAGCCATCATCAGAACAACCGGGCCGGGTTTCCCCGTCTGCTGGGCCCAAAATGTGCCGGCCAGATGTTCTGGAGCTCCGACTGATCCCGGTTCGTCCTAATCGGACCTGGTGGGCCGATTCCCCCCTTGATCAGCCTTCTCCTCATCAGAGGAGCTCTGGAAGCCTTCAAAGAGCCCAGAACCAGAACCGTGTTCTCCTCCTGGTACCGACCCGGAGGTCAGAGGTCAATCTGTTCCAGCCGTGTAGAGGCCGCCGTCTGAGACTTAAAACCACAGGAAGATCCGGCCGGATGAAAGCGATCTGGTTCTGATCCGGTTCTTCTGGGTTCTGGTTAAACCAGCAGAATCACGACTGCTCAGAACTACCAACAATGATTCCACCTCTGGTGTCATTTAAAATATAAAACTTTTATTAACATTTCTGTCGCTGCTACATAAGTGAGAACTATGGAGGAACGTTCCTGCCAAAATTAATGATGCATGAATAAAATGGAACCAAATAAAGTTGGAAATACATTTGTAAATAAATATAGAAAAACTAAATAAATTAAAAGAAAAATACAATTGAAAATAAATAAATATGTGAATACATACAATTATTTAGTAATATATTTCCACATTTATTTATCTACTATTTTCAAAATATGTTTTGCAAATTTTTCAAATGTATGTACACATCGCCACCCTATTATTTTTTATTATTTTTTTTTTTATTTTTTTTTTTTTTAACGTGTCCTGTCTAGCAGTATGCTACTCAGAATTGGTGTCTGAGTACCAAGTACAAGCCCAACAGTTTTACTTTCCCAAGCAGAGTATTACAGCTTCGCTGTAGTACGCCACTTGATGTATATGTATGAAAAATCTTTATTAGTGATTACTGTGGGTTCAATTTCCTGACGTCATGGACATTAAACTGAGACAAGAAGGGAGAAAGGAAGAAGGTGAAGAAAAGAAACCGGACCAACAGAGGGGCGAACCGATGACACAAGACAGGGAGGCAAATAAAGAACACAAAACATCCCAGTCCTCCACCTCTGCCGGACGGCAGAGAAACAGTAATACAAAAACAACAAAGTGTACAGAACCAAACCAATAGTTCGGATCTGGTAGAATAAACAAAGAATTACACATTCACTACACACAAGCATTGATTAATGAACATAATACAAATGTTTCTGGTAAGCTCCTGTGAACAACTAACTAATGATGATAACCTCAGCCTAAGATATGTCCGTCCTCACCTATGTCCCCACACCTATGTGTGTGCGAGCATGCAGGTCGGAATAAGGTTTCCCCATGCAAGTGATTGATAGCTGGTGTAAGGAACCGTCAATCCGTCCTACAGGAATCGGCACAGACATGGAGGAGGCAAGAGATGTATGCATCCAGCGTCCCACAGAGTACAGAGTCCACAGGCGGATCAGCGCAGGGTCGATCACCCGCCAAGAGGGGAACAGATGGAAGCCCCAGGGGAGCACCCACCAGCCGCGATGCTGGGGCCCGAGAGATCGCAGTGACGAGCCCACGGGCTCCGCCGGTAACCGGCTACGCCAGGGCGGGCCCGGACCAGGAACCGGAGGCCACGGGGACCAGGGGCACCCCACCCCCCAGCGGGGCCCCAACCAGTGACCAGCCGACAAGGGTCCCCCGCCGCCGCCGCAGGCAAGGAGGACCCGCAGCCAACCGACGGACAACACACGCCGCCGCCACCCCGGACCAGTACCCACCGCCAACAACCCGGCCCGCCCCCACACATCCACACGCCAGGGAGCCACAGCGGATGTACGCCCTCCCCAGGCCGCGCCCAGCCGGCACCTGGACATCCAGATCTTCCAGCTCCAGGGTCCAGATCCCGCCCCACGTGGGGCGCCAAGATCAGGGGCCCAGCCAATGCCGGACAGCCCCACCAGGCGAACAGACCAGCCAGCTGAAGTCCTGGAACCGGCAGGAGGATTGGGCGCCAGGCACGGTCCCCACCGATCCACCGGACGGCACCAACCTATTCTACAAACCCGGCACCCCCATAAGAGGTGCCCCAGTCAATCCAAGGAGGACATCGGCCCGAAACAGCGGCCGCCCGACACACCGGACCACCCAGGACCCGCCCGACATGCACCAGGACCGAGCCGGGCCGCAACCGGGACCCCCAGCCCCAGGCATCGAGAGTCATCATCAACCAGCGGGCAGGAGCAACCATCACCGACTATCGCCACCCTATTAAAATAATGGTGGCTTACACACCGAACGCGATAAACCGTGACACGTTAGAAGCACATTTGTGTCGCGAAAAAGCTTTTCTGACTGAATTGTGCGACCAAGTAGTGCAGCTGATGCGTTTCAGGCGCGACTGAAAATATGCGCTGCATTTTAGGTCTGCCGCAGAAGTCTGGAGAAGGAGGGTGGAGGAGGGTGGAGGAGGGCAGTGGAGCGGTGCCGGACAGGATCCTCCCACATTTCCGGTTCATTCTAAAGCGCAGCCAGTTCGCTTTGGACTCGCTTCGAGGTGCGAATGTGCAAGTGACCAGCTGGGGGCGTGTTGCGCTTTTTGGTCGCGTCTATCGCGTTCGGTGTGCACGTCATTGTTTCAGGTTTTCAACAAAACACTAAAAAATGTACCAAATATTAAATATATAAAATGTATAAACAATTTCAGTCAAAAACTTAGTGACAATAAATGACTGATCACATATTAAAAATGTAGGCAACATTATCAGAAGTTGCCAGCAGCATTTGGACATGATTTAATATAAAAAAGGTTAAAAAAATGACTTTGGTCTTTATATTAGAAAGGTGACGACATTCATTTCCATATTTATTTATTTCCAATTTTATTTCCAAATTTTTTGATTATTTTTTTGCATATTTATTTACTTTTGTCATAATTATTATATTTTTTGCACATTTCTTTCTGTATTTACACATTTCTTTACTGCTGTCCATTTATCTAATCATGTATTTCCACATTTATGTATTTATTGCCAATTCTGGAAGGGACGGTCCCCCATTAACATTTTTTATTTGAAATAGAAAAATCGAATCTTTTGCATCTAAAACTGCGATTTCTCTGTCTGTGATGCAGCAAAATACAAGGAATATAGTTATTAAATATATGTTATAAATTAAAATGTGATTGGATATAAGAAATGTACATCTTACTACGTATCCTGACCGAGCTTTACATGGCGTAATTTACCATTATGAGCAAATTGTTCTTATAAGTTGGTTACCTGCTAAAAGCAAGAAAATAAGAATCGTTCTGTTTTATTAACATAAAATTGGAGTTTAGAACTAAATTTGTATTCACTAAGATAGTAAGTTTCTGTTGATTTATTAATTTGGATGAATAAAACTGAAAAGCTAAACAAATTGTTAATAACTAAAATGTTTAAATGGCAGTAAAAAAAATTATTTTGATTGATGAAATAAACAGTCATAATTATACGTCGGAGTATTAGGGTCATTGTACACAAAACCAAAATATTTTGAGGTAAATTTCGACCTAAAAAACTCAGAAATTTACATATTTTCCACAAAAAGAAACACAGAAATTCTCTGTCACAAAAGTCGCAAGATTACAAGTTAAAATATAGAAATTTTGAGATTAATTTAAGATATTTTCCAGGAAAAAAGAGCGTAATTCTCTGATGCAGAAAAGAAAAAAAATCTTGAGGAAAAAACTAAAAAAAATGTACGATATTTCTGTCAAATATTTCGCAAGTCCTTTACTTTACTACATCAGAGAATAACGCATTTTTCCTGGAAAATATCTTAAATTAATCTCAAAATTCTATTAAAAGTCTTTTAACTTGTAATTTTACGACTATTGAGTTTATTTCTGGAATATATGTGCAATTAATCTTAAGAGTTTTTACCCGTTTTTTTGCTGTTTTTATACTGCTAGTTTTTTCTTGAAAATATGTGCCTTTATTCTCAGATTTTTTTGGGTGGAAATTTACTCCAAAATATTTTTGTTTTGTTTAGAATGGCCCTAATAATCTATCATATATTTACACTGGAATAAAAAATAAAAAAGCGAACTAAATAATGTAAAGTACTGGTTTGTCTGAGTTATAATAACTTTCTATACATTAGTGGCTCCAACACATAATTACCTGGTCCTGTGTACTTATTATTTTAAGTGCAATCGGTTTTCATGCTTTGTTTAAGTAAGGTTGACCAATCAGATTTTACAGTGCATAAATGAATCCAGAAAGATTCATGTACGATGCTGCAGCTGTGATGAGTTGATGGATGAATGAACAGATGGATCCATGAATGAATCCAGACAGATTATTCTGTTCGCTGCAGCTGCTCTGGATTAAAACCTACGAGAGTTTTTCCTTGAATTCCAGTTGTTTTTCTTCAGGAGGAGACGGTTCGGTTTGGGGTAGGAATGATATCAGCTTGAAGTGAAACTGAAAAGAAATATTGGCACTGAAAATCATAATTGTAGCTGAAAAATTCTGGTTTGAAAGTGAAATAAACTCAAAAACATCCATTTAAACAATTTCACCTTTTTTTTCCAAAGCCGATTTTTCTTTTCCGTTTCATTCTAAGCTGATATCATTCTGACCCCATAGTTCTGAAGCTTCTGGTCGCACAACCAACTCCTCACATCAGCACAGTTTGGTCATCTCACGTCTTACTTTGGACCACTGCTGTAGCTGCTGGACCGTAGCAGAAGTTCTGCCTGTTCGGAGCAGAACCTGAGGAACCTCTGAGATGTTTGACTCCACTTTTGTCTCATCTGAACATCTGTCGATCTGTTTGCAGCCGATCTGCTTCATTGCAGGTTCTTGGGTTCAGTCCGGGCCGGGCCGGGGTCACTGAGCTGAAAGGAGAACCGGGTTTTAACGCAGGAACATCTGCTGAGGCTCCACAGCTGCAGGACTGGATCCGTCTTAGATTGGATCCGAGCCAGGGCTCATTCTGGGTCTATGTGACGTTCAGAACCGTCTGAAATGTTCTGTCCTCAGATTCTTGGAGCAGGACTCCAAACAGAGAGGCCCCTGGTTCTGAAACATCAAACGGAGAAAAATGTCCAAAGTCTGAGTGCATAAATAGAGAGTGTAGGTCCTAG